>CAUYRB010062700.1:0-28347 GCA_963574695.1 Propithecus perrieri | reverse complement strand
TTGGAATTGTGAATTGTGCTGCTATAAACATTTGAGTGCGGATGTCTTTTTTACAGAATGGGTTGCTGTTTAACCCTTTCATACCTATTAGTATTGGTATGCATTCTACTATAAGACCAATTAATTCTGCATTAACAGAGAGCAAATCAGAAAAAAAAATATTTGAACAATCCAATCTGTGGGCCCAAATTATATTTTTAGTATAAGTTTGTCAGTTAACATATATAGTGTCTTTTGAATGCATTAATAGAACAATATAATTATAATTATTTACCCAGATTTGCACAATTTTGCCTATTGATCAGACCTATTGTCACTTGAAATAAGTTTGACCTGAAGACATAGACCTATAATTGCTCCAAAGTATTGAAGAGAGATGTCACAGATTACCTCAATTACTTGTATACAACTAATATCATCACAATCACTACTGAGTTTAATAATTACTCCCTTAAAACCTTTATATATGTTCTCTTTAATCCTCACAAGAACCTTAAAAAGTTATTAACTTTTTAAAAAAAAATTAAAAAGTCACATTATTTATGACTTTACTTTTACTGATGAAGAAAACGAAAAACAGAGAAATTAATTGGGACAATGTCAGACAATAGTAATGGTGGAGGCAGGATTCCAATTAAGACAGTCTGGCTTCAGAGTGGATGCCTTACAACACTGCTACATGTGTATTCTGTATTCACTTAACATTCCAGAAAAGCCCACGTATTAATCATCAACACAGATGTGCAGATGCTCAGCTATAAAAATGAGGAAGAGGTATTCCCAACACACCTTGAGTATAATAGTAACAGGCACAAAGGACAATAAATGCACAAAAAATTAGTTTAATAAAAATATGCATCAGGTGCAAGGGGAAGATAATGAACAGATAGCTTATTTACCTTTTGTGTAAAAGTGAAAATCAGAAAAGCCTTTAAAGAAGGTATGAATTTGTGAACCACGGCTTAAATCAGATTAGTATTTGTTAGGAGGACAGAAAAGAGTCCAGAATGAAGTTGCCATATGAGTAAAGGCATAAAGAAATGAAGCCCAAAGATACCATAAGACGTTTCTTATGGTTGCATAGTAGGGTTTGAGGGTTGAGGACAATAATAAATTATTCTAGACAGTGATAAAAGAGTGAGTCTTGGATAGCTATGCATAGCATTTTAAATAATTTTTTTTTTTTTTGTAGAAATTGGGTACTTGCCGAGAGTTTTAAGACCGAAAGATCTGGGTTTGAATGCTGGGTCCAATAACGTGTGTGAATGCATGCAAGGGACTGTAGCTCTGTAAGTCTCCGTTCTCTCAACTGTGCAGATTGTTAATACTTACCCCATTGTCTGTTGTGAGAAGTGTGTTAGACAATTACATGTAACATACATCTGATTCTTTATTCCCTAGTTGAGAGAGAAAGGAGAAGCAGAAAGAGAGTCCACATGTCCATATTTGTGGGTGGTGAGAGGGGCACTGGTGGTTTTAATGGTTGTTGGGGACGGTGGGTAATGCAGTTGATAAGGCTGTTCACATTTGATTTTCCCTCCTCCCATGGGTTATGGCAATATTGCAGTTCCTCATCCTCCTTGAACTTGAACATGACCATTGACTGGCTGGTCCAGTGAGATGTTAGCAGAAGGGACATATGTAGCTTTAAATGAGAGTCCTTAATTTCCGTGATATTATGCACAGCCCTCTCTTCCCCTGCTGTGGTGTTCATGAAAGCTTCTATAGAAGGAACAGTTCTGCATCCTGCTAGGTTCCCAAGTGATTAGGAGCCCCACTCCCAACTCCTACTGGGCCATTATTATAAGAGAAAAAAATACTTCTTGAAATAAGCTACTGAGAATTTGGGAATTGTTACCAAAGGAAAACCTATCCCATCCAACAGATACATAGGTCAAACAGAGTCTAAGATGCTGATGGGTTTCATAGGATTGGAGTTGGGGCAAGGGGTTCTCTTACTGGAGGCTAAAAGGAAAGGGAGACGAGTGATCACTGAAGGATGAATGCAAACATAAAGTTCAATAACCGTAAAAGTCAAGAGACCAATTCAAAACCAGAATTCTTGCTCCAAAAGAAAAATAACTATAATAGTAAGCTGGAAGAAGTCTAAACCAACCCCTGGCTGTCTGTGTGCTTCTCCTAGTAATGTTAATACGTGTGTCTGAGGACCATCTTGTCGTAATAATCTGGCCTTAAGATGCAGGAATGGGGCCAACGTGGTGTCCGGCATGTAACTTAAGCTCAACAAATGTCAGTTGCCTTATTCATCTTCCCTTTCCTTCTTCTTTTATAAGATCCTGTGTTTTCTACTTATTTACCAAAGGACTGGGATTGTTTGACCTGAATAACCTTAAAAATGCTATCTATATAATGATTCATTCCTGCAAGTTAGAGTTCCTAGAGTTAAGTACTTCACATGCAAGCATAAGTGTGCTCAGAATTATTTGCTTGTCTCCATTCATTATTCAGTACTGAATAAGCCATGACCTCATAATTTCCAACTTAGAAAAGTACAAGCACCGAACATCCTCTGCATCCCACAAAGCTTTATTCCTCTGTTGTTGCATTTGAATGGACATCTAAAGGAGGTTTCTAATCATAGCATTTCATTCAGCGACTTTATGGAGGCAGATACTGTCATTATTAATTTACCTTGATGGTTGACTGATGACTATACAGTCCGTGAAGGGCTGTGCAGAGAAAGGGCTGTGCATGTAATTAAAAGGTTTGGCTTTGATATGTTTTTATGTAATATATTACGATGTCTTAGAAAAATTCCAGGAGACTACAGAATAGTCAATAGATTGTGGAATAACGTCTAGTACTTAGGGATAGACAACCAGAAAAGAAGTCACGAGTCATGACAGGTACAGAAACATATGTAAGTGCGCAGCATAAAGGGATGAAACTTTAAATTTTATCACCATCAAGTATCTGGTGATTGAGATAAAACACAACTCATCCGTAACTGGCACCAAAATCTTATCATTTCCTTGCTTGTGTGTGTATGGAAAGGGATTGATGAGAGTTTAAAGGACTCCACAGTCTAGTTACACTGAACCAGAATTGATAAGGGCTAAAAACTTCCTCTAGGGCTAAAAAAATGAATTAGACATCAAAACATCCACAGAGTTTAAGCATGACACTTAAAGCAATATGTAAGATTATCGTTTCTTTCTGTTTTAGAAAGAAGGCAGAAGTTGAACTGAGTACTAACCATTTCAGTCTGAAGTAAGTTGTACGTGGTGCAATCGTAACAACATAGAGTTAGCTGGAGCCTTAACGTTCACCCAGTACAAACTTTTAACTTATCAAGAATCTTCTACAAGGCCAGACATCCTTCATTAGAACATTTCCAGATGCTGATTTGAGAAATTATTGTATCCAAGCTTTGCGGTATGATCACCAAGAAATTTATTAAATCTTAATAAATCTTAAATAATAATAACAAATAACAATAAATGTTTCATTTAGCAATCTTCTTTTCACTAAGGAGAAGGTTCTAGCTACATTAGTTATACTACTTGAAGTCATATACTAAAAAGAAATGTTTCTTAATGTTTAATAAGCTGAATTCAATTAATGTTTACATGACAAAAATGAAAATAAGGGCCAAAATCAACATTGGAATATATACTTTTTCCTAGAAATTAGTTTGACAACTGTTCAAGGTTAAAAAGACCACTGTATGGGTGTGAGGGCCTTTAATACTAACAACATCCCAAGCCTGGTCTAAGCTTGGGCCTCAAATTCTAGGAATCTCAGATATCATCCATAAAACTCTTTAATACTGTGTGATAAATTGCAAAATGATATCTTAGTTGTCTGACTAGTTTATTTACGGGTTTAGGAACTTTCAGTCCAGTGCAGTCTCTAGCATATTATGTTTTATGAGCTAATCAAAGATAGAAGCCATAACTTACTTTATTTTACTCACATCATTGAACACAATTTGTTGATATCTTAGTACATAATATGGGTGCTCTGTGCACTTTAGTGTTTCTAAAATAAATAAACATCTCTTAGATTGACCACAAATTATATTATACATGTCTTTAAGTTACAGCAGTGGAGAGAATTGAAGGGAGAAATAAGAAAAAGATTGCTAAGAGCTATTAACTACTAGAACAAGTGACATATCCACTCTTCAGTGTCTTTATAAAATAGACAACTCATGCAAATTAAGATAAGCCAGTAGTGCAAAAGCAATAAAGTAATGTCTAAAGATGTAAGGGCAAGTAAGAATTTTAATGAAACTTTAATATAAGGTCTGCATTTACATTGAGTCATTAATCTCAATAAGACAGCTGATGAGTTTGTATAAAAAAGAGAAAGCACACTAAATTGCATAGATTCAGGAATATTATTTAGAGGTCAGATTATTTAAGATAGTAATATATAAGGCTTGATTATATTTCTATAAAATATATTGTAAACCTACTTATTAAAATATCTTTCAAAGAAGTCCCTCTGGGAGAATATATACTTTTTCCAAGATGATTAAAATATGGCTTTTTATTTTTATAATTCTTTATGTTGAAATTGTCTTCACACTCAGTTTATAATGCCCTTGAAGGAAAATAAGGACCATTGCTAGCTAGTTACATCTTCTTGACATCTGAGCTCTTTCTGAAGAAACACATTTATCGTCAAAGAATAAAGCTTTGCCACCATTGAAGATATTAAAAAGAAAATGCTGCTGGTCTAGAGGTAAGATGAAAGAGGACCTAATAAAGTGTTTTGAGCACTGACCGCATCACTGAAATAAATGGACATCTTTCCAACGAAATTCTGTGTAGCTGACAATGTTCATTTGTTCAGGGAAGCTGTGCCTGGCGGGTGCAAAAAAAACAGCTTCTGTACATTCCATTCTGTTTCACAGCTGATTCTTTCTTATCAGGCTCTTAAATATGGGTGTCATCTAAGGTCATCTAAGGTCAGGTCTTTTTTCCTTATTAGATAATGTCCTTTATATATCTCATCTCTGTCACTGACTGTGGGTTTATCACTGCTATCACCATCCAATTCATAACACCAGTCCACATCTTTCTTCTTAATTTTACAACACCACATCCAGCCTCTTGCCGGACTTCTCCACCTGCGTATTCCATAAATACCTCAAGTTCAACATGATTGAAATTAAACTCATCATTTACCATCTTACAAGATCCTCAATCTGTTTTTGCTTCAGTTTGGTGAGGGGAATCACCACATTCCCTGTTATCCAAGCCAGATGCATAAGTTACCCTACCTTCTTCCTTTTCATTCCCCGCATCCACAGGTCACCAAACCCTCTTCTAAAATATCTCCTCAACTTCCCCTCTTTTCCTCTCCCACTGTCACTTTTTTATTCAGGTTCTCATTATTCTTAATTGGAATGTAACAGACTTTGGATAGGTCTCATTGGCTCCCACTTCTTTCTTAGAACCTATTTCCAACAGTGTTACTAGAGTAACTTTTCTAAAATGAAAATTAATATCACGTTATTTGCCCCATTACTTCAAAACAAAATGCTAAATATGTTTCCTTGAACTTGTGCAGAAAACTTAGATTTCGTGTCCCCTGTCTGAAATGCCCTTCTTCCATGTACTGCATATTCTCACGTAGGTTGTATAGTGAACAACCAACCACACATGGTCCTCTGATTTCTGTTTCTAACTTCCATGAGACTCAGGTAAGTGCCGCCTCATGTGAGATGTATACCTTGTATAAAAAGGGTGAATTTGTATCAGGTGAACATCTATTTCTGAATTTGCCTCTTTTCTCTAGTATACTGAGCTTTCCTTGAGGGCAAACACTTTCTTTTTTTTAAATCTCTGTCTTTCCAGGACCTAGCTGAGAGTCTTTAGGTGTTCAATGACTAAATGAATGACTGAGCACTCCTATATTCTAGAAACTGTACAAATGAAAATGTGAATGACACAACCCTGTTTTAAAAGGCAGTTTATAGCCTACTGTGAATGGTCTAATTATACATTTATTTCAAGGGAAGAAGACACAGCAGAAATTAAAATTATACGATGGTGGCAGTCTATTATTTTAAATACAGAAGGGATTAAACAGCTTAATTCATTTAAATAATCTACTAGGTAGAATATCTGTCAGAGCATTTTAAAATTATGGACAGATTTAGCAACCCTGTTAATGTTTTTAAATACAGAGTTTGAGAAAAGCATGAAGAAAGGCTACATTTTTTTATTTTTAGAGTTTCCTGGGATAAACATTGTTTATATATGAGCACTAGCATAACTCAATATTATCATCTGCCACTGAGTAGTGCTAATAATAAAACATATGTTAAGAGAATTATTTTATCAGCACAGATCATGGAGACCCCCCAAAATGAAAAAATAGTGATAACTAATACGTATTAAAAAAGGAAAATTTAGGATTTATGATTTGTAGTTTCTCCCAGAGTATCCTATAATAGCATCAAGATTAACTCAAATCTGAAAGCTTCACATAAGGAAAAAGACATAGTCTGATTCAAGTTATGTGGAATTCAAATATGCCTGTAAGTTATAACTGAAAATGCATTTATATAGCTATTTTAATAATTTTTCCCTTTACCTGAGTGCAATGGCTCATGCCTATAATCCCAGCAACTCAGGAGGCTGAGGTGGGAGGATCTCTTGAGGCTGGGAGTTTAACACTGGCCTGGGAAACATACTGAGACCTCATGTATTAAAAAACAAATTGTTTTTTAAGATATTTTTCCCCCAAGTTTGGATGATTTTTGGACGGTTAGGTGATTTTTTAAAAACTGTTTCAATCAAGTAATTAGAATAAACCCATACGAGTCAAACATATTATTTAACAAGGCAGTCATAAAATTTTACAAGAAAAGCCCAAAATATCCTCTGAAGTATTTATATTTTGCAAATATACATTTTTACATTGTAATGCTTACATTTTACGTTAAAATTATGTAAACCAAGGTTAATAAATAAACATTGGAAACCTTGAATCTCAAGGCTTTAAGATATCTGAAAATAAACCTTGAGATAATACTTCTCACGCATTTTCATGGGTGTATCCTTCTGAAGTATCAATGGTGAAATCAGCGTGATTAAGACTTAAATTGATAATTTTAAATAGTTTTTACATTAGGCCAATATAAAATATTAAAACTACAGAATTGTATGATATTTTAGGTAAATATAAGGCTTTACAGAAATACAATGCCTCCTGGGCCTTTTTAAGTTCCATTTTCCAACTCCTAGAGATAAGTGTCCATTCTCTTCTGTCATTACAGATACTTATGTGAAAAAATTTGAGAAGGGTTGCAGGCAGCTTAAGCTGAACTGCACATTGCAAATTAGTCCAAAGTTATTGCTCAATTATTCATGGGAATAAAGAAACAGGTGTACAACTTCTCCATTCTTGCCCCTGTATAAGTGATTTTAGATGGAAGAAACTGGTGGCAACTCTGCTTTTATTTTACCCCACAGAGATTCTTAACATGTTGATAGACTCTCAAGTATCTTGTCCAAGACTAGGAGCATAATAACAGTTGTAAAGGCATTAGTTACCTGAGTGACATTCACTGGTTTAGAATTTGCTACTTAGTTATCATCACCGTGGTAGTGTTATTACTAGTATGATACTTTATATATTCTTGTTCCTGATATTTCAAAAACTAAAACTTTATATTTACTAAGTTTCTATTTTTTTCCTTATTGTACTACATAATTACAGCTGCTGATATTGCTAATAATATCAATTATTATTGTATTATTAGCAACAATAATAATGATTTTATAACGTGATAATATCTTCAACTAAATCAGTACTATACCTTGTTCATAATATATCTAAAAACAATGACTAATTTCAAATATTTTTAAAGATACATATCTGATTAATGCATGTATTTGGAAGGATTAGTTGTATTGTAAGAAAAAACACTCAATATGTTTTCACAATCCTACAATTTGAACTCATTGTATGTATGTATTATGTATTATATGTGTATATATACACACATATATAATGTTACATATGTTGTATTTATAATGTGTCTTTAAAAATCCAAAATTACATTTTATTGCATACTTTTTTATAAATAAGAAAATAGTATCACTAGGAATACTTATTATATTTCACTATTCCTTAGAAAGTCTTTAGGACTAATTCAATTAGATGATAATGTAAACATTCTTCTGAAAATTTAAATTATCATAAAATAATACATTTAAATAAATTTCACTTATGATTACATATTTTGCAGTATATTAAAAGGTGGTGACATTGGATGTGGTAATATAATTTTCTCATAGTCTCTATATAAAGGTAGAAATTACTTTTGTAAAACACACAGAAAATACTCTGTGATGTGATCCTTATGAATTGGTCACCTGTAGATCTCCATGAACTATTATATCTAAATATATATGTATGAGTATATCCTTCATGTCTCTTTGTAGAAGGAACCTAAGACCACTTCTACAAATTTAAAGCTAAGAGAAATGAAGATAACCAATATAAAGACATATGATGGAAGAAGCTATGTTTAAAAAGAGACAAATCTAATTTTGGATTCTTTTTTTATTTAAGCATATTATGGGGATACAAATGTTTAGTTTACATACATTGCCTTTGCCCCACCCGAGTCAGAGCTTCAAGTGTGTCCATTCCCCAGATGGTGTGCACCATACTCATTAGGTGTGAATATATCCATCCCCTCCTCCCTGCTCCCACTTGCCTGACACCCCGCCAGACACCCAATGAATGTTACTACTATATGTGCACATAAGTGTTGGATCAATTAATACCAATTTGATGGTGAGTACATGTGGTGCTTCTTTTTCATTCCTGTGATACTTCACTTAGTAAAATGGGCTCTAGCTCTATCCAGGATAATACAAGAAGTGCTAGATCACCATTGTTTTTTGTGGCTGAATAGTAGTCTACGGTATACATATACCACGTTTTATTAATCCAATCATGTATTGATGGACACTTGGGTTGTTTGCACATCTTTGGAATTGTGAATTGTGCTACTATAAGCATTCCAGTGCATATGTCTTTTTTCTATAATGTCTTTGTTTTCCTTTGGGTAGATGCCCAGTAACGGGATTGCTGTATCAAATGGCAGTTCTACTTATAGCTCTTTGAGGTACCAAGAATTCTAGAAGAAAACGTTGAAAAAACTCTTATAGAAGTTGGCCTAGGCAAATAAATGGGACCTAATCAAATTAAAAAGCTTCTGCACAGCCAAGGAAACTATCACGAAAGCAAACAACCTACAGAATAGGAGAAAACATTCGCATGCTATACATCCGATAAAGGACTGGTAACTAGAATCTATATAGAACTCAGGAAAATCAGCAAGAAAAAAATCAAACAACCCCATCAAAAAGCGGGCAAAGGACATGAACAGAAACTTTTCAAAAGAAGATAATTTCTGATTTTGTCCTGGGCCAATTATTTAGTAGGGCATCTTGACGCTACCCACATAAGCCCTGGGAACCTTATTTTGCTCATTTATAAAATGGGGCTATACATACCTCACATATTAATATCGGACTCAAAGAGACTCAATGAAGTTAAAGTTTAAAATGGTAGTACTGAGGGCATAGTTATAGACACTCAGCAAATTAGTACTATTATTATAATAATTATGAAGTATTTGAAATTTTTGAATAACTTTCTATTCATGATTTTTTTCACTAGCAGCAGACTTAACAATTATTTTTCTATAAATATTTCAATTGTAAAAAATTTTAGAAGCCGATGCTTTTTTTATGGTTATTATATAACTAGTTCAAGTTAGAAAAAAAACAAAAAAAATCAATAGATAACATTAATATGAAAGTGTCTTCCATATTATGTCTTCAATGACCTCAATGTTTCCTGGAAACTATGTCTTATATAAAATATTCTGACCTTAAATAGTAGAGGTCAAAATTTGGTAATTTATAAGAGGAAATTAATTTTAGAAGACTCCAAAGTGAAATTTAATAATTATGACTATAATAAATTTTGTGATGTTGTTTTTATTTTCCCTTGAATCTTTTTAAAAATCTGATTTTGTGTTTTGATCTATGAATATTTACCATATTCTTCAAAGTTTAGGTTCACTTTGGGAGTAAGCAAATAGAGAGCAGCATAGGTGATTATGAGAAAAATCAGGTTTGTATCATAGTGAGTGTATATGTATATACCTTAAATCCTGCTATTTAAGCCCATCGGAATTGATCAATTTTAGGATTTAAATTGTCAAAGATAGATGGATTAAAAATCCTCATCAAATTGTCATACAGTGATAAAAGTATCTTAGTTTTCAAACTAAATTAATTTTTTATCTTTTCTTTGATGTAATGTTTGAATATATTCTGGATTTGATCTGGATTTGAACAAAAATCATAAGGACAATTTGTTTCACCAAGGCAAAAGGAACCACTTATTGAGCAGCAGGCTTTAATGACATTAGAAAGGGAGGAGAACAACAGAAAAACAAAGGGCATTGTGGAATCCTGTTCAGGAGAAAAACAGTAGAAAACGTGAAAATGTGTTTTGCATTACTGACGATATGGATATTTGTATTTACATGCTTGTGTTTTAAATTGTCCTTGTGAAAATTGATGATGATGGCTCAGATATAAAAGCTGTTGGAAAAGAGAATACTTTAAATTTTACTCACTGATGTTACAAGTTATTGGATGCTATTAGGAGCTCTTTAGAAAGATTTATAATAATAAGTATTCATCACAAAGCCCATCATTCTGGAGAACAAAAAGTGATGCTGCATTCATTTTGTATGATTAATGGTTCACATGTAATGAGGAAAAACGTTCAGGACTAATCTACAGTTGTAAATGAAAATGAACTTTATAAAGAGATTTTTCTTGTTAATGTCAACAAAAGAAAGAAACCCTGCATATGTGTGATATTTGCAAGTATTTACATCAGGTAACAAGAAACAGTATATCAAGTAATAAGACAATCTGTTAATTTGTATCATAATTAAAAATTCACATTCTGTGATATCTCAGAACTCTAAGCATGTTTAATAAAATTTAGGCAGTGTATTTATTTTGCTACCCAGATAGGATATTAATGAATGGGCTGATTCAAACCTAATTGCATAGTAAGTGAATATAATTAAAACCAGTCTTTCATTAAAAGCTCACAGGAAAATATTTAATCTGTAGCATATTTTCAGGAAGGCAAGTAGCAGAGCTTATTTTCAGTTCTAGCACATTCTATAAAATCAGTTGTATAAGAAAAAAACTTAGGTATGTTGTTTAGTTATTTCCTTGCCAGTGGGCTTTGGCATCATAATCATTTATTTTGCGCCAGTATGATCTAAACTTCATTATGGTGCTAAAATACTGTAAACATAAAATGAGAGATGTTTGTTTTTACTGCTTGCGTAGGTATTTCTTTTCCTTTTTGACCTGTGTGAATTTGCTAGTTTGAATTTTACCCCTAAGCTGGGGAAGCATAGTTCACCAACCAAATATATATCAAAGCTAAAAATTGTGATTCACATGAAGAAAATAAAACTAATCCTTTCTTTAGAGTTGTTTTAACCTTGCACATATTACGGTATAATTATTTTTGTTATATAGAACAAAACAACTTTGATTTCATTTAAAATATTGCCAAAACAAATTCATTAGAAAAATAAAAAAACTATACTTTTTACTAATAAATTTGTTTTATTTTTTTGTGACTTCTTTCTGATATATGCATCAGCTGTGTGTGTGTGTGTGTGTGTGTGTGTGTTTCCCCTCTTCTGAATATAGCTAGATCACTTTCAGTATGCTATGTAACTGGGGTGGGTTAAAATAGGGTCATTGATTGCCTTTTTCCTGATTAATTTTTAAAAGCCCTATTGCTTTGGGCCTCGTGAGAAAATCTATATCTTATAGTTGTCCAATGTCTCCTTCTGAATACTGACTTTCTTTTTCTTTTCTTACCTTTCATGGCTCTATTCTCAGATGGTTTGTCTGTTTTCCCTTGAAACCCCTTCTCCTCTTGTTTCATATTGACTTCGAGTTTACTTATAGCTCTGTATAGATTAAATACCTTGGAGTACTTGATAAGGTTTCATTGATTGTTTGACCCCCAACCCTTCTTCTGCTACATTCTGATCCTCGATCTCTCTTGATCTACTCTCTGAAACTGACCTGTTACATGTATTCAATTACTATTTCCCTGCATCCTGAATTATCAAGTTTAGTGGAACAGACATTTCTCCTGGTGTGCTAAGATGGGTTATGGCATAGTTACATCCAATTTAGAATTAAATAATAATAAAAAAAAAACTACAGCTAATTACACTCCAGTAAACTCTTACATTCTTAACATTATCAAGCAAGGGCATAAGGATTCTTCCTTGTTTACAGCATTATTCAGGGTCTTCATTACCATTTCCAGACACAAACTCACAGGTGCTATAGTCTAATGGCTAAAATGCCAAGCTATAAAGCCACACTGCTAAGTTCAAATTCAAGTTCTTCCATTATGAGCTGTATGAACTTGAGTTGTATTGTCCAGAAATGGAAAGCACGGTAGTATTTCTGGAATCTTGTCCTGTAGGGACCAACATGTAAAAACTGTGGCATGCAAAAAGAGAATATTTTCTTTCTAGCAGGTAGATATATACCTTTACAAAAGGAGGTAGAGGCAAGGGCTGACCCCAGAAGCCCAGGTTTCCAATTTCAGTAGTCAGATAAATCACTGCTAGTCCAGGAATACATGAGAGTAGAGACGGAGCAAAAGGCCCGAGTGCTACCCTAGAAGAAGTCCCTGCACAGGAAAACACAGAACCAGGGGAAAGGAGTTCCTGGACGAAATAAACATGATGAATACACAAAATGTTTTCTCTATAATTCGTCCCTGCAGCCTATGGAACCATTAATAATAATATTTCAACTAGCCTCTGAAACATTTTATCCATCTTTTTAGAATCTTAAACATTTTTATTGGTGATATCTTGTCATGATAAAAGTATCTATCATAACCCAAATGTAGAAATAGCCGTTATACATAGATTAAAATAAGATTTAACAAAAATTTTAACCTTATATTTGAATATGTATTTAAAGCAAATTTTGACAGAATTAAAGGGGAAAATAAGTAGCACAATAATAGTAAGGGACTTCAATATACCATTCCAATAATAAGACTGAAAAGGTAGTAGAGGACCTGAGGAACACTATAGAACAATTAGACCCAGCAGATATACACAGAACACTCCACCCACCAACAGCAGAATATGTATTCTTCTGAAGTACACATGGAACATTCTCCAGGATAGACCACATCTTAGGCCACAAAGCAAGTCTTTACATAGTCAAGAATTTTGAAATCATACAAAGTATATTTTTCAATCACAAAGGAATGAAACTAGAAGTCAATAGCCTGAGTAAAACCGAAAAAAAAAAATACAAATATGTGGAAATTAAACAACATATTCTGAAACAACCAATGAGTCAAAGAAGTCACAAGGGAAATTAGAAAATACCTTGAGACAAATGAAAATGAAAACACAAGGTAACAAAATGTATAGGATGCAGTGAAAACCATGAAAGGAGGGAAATTTATAACTGTAATGCATACATTAAAAAGAAGAAAGATTTCAGCACAATTCAAAATTGCAAAGATGTGGAAACAACCCAAGTGCCCATCAATACATGAGTGGATTAATAAAATGTGGTATATCTGTTGTTTTGCCCATTGGGGATTAGTAAATTCTTTAAGAAATTTCACTGCCAGTTAGTAATTAGAGAGAATTAGATGCTAAAGACAATATATTACCTTCACATGCTAGACATACACTTTGTACAGCTTTCCCTCTGATGTTATTAGAAATGGAACAAAATAATTACAGAGAATTATACAACGGTAGAAAACTACATGGTAACATGTAGAATTGACCAAGCACCTAAACCCCATTAAGCACATGCTGATAAATTAACTAGTCTTAAATAGACCTTCTAATAGAAGAATAAATTATAAATTATCTAAAAGCAATAAAAATGTAATTGGTTACTGGGTAAGGATCTTTAGAATACATGATGCCCTGAAAATGAGAAGTATAAGTGATCTTATTATTTAATGTTTTTCACACAAAAATAGCTAATAATTTTTAAAGCATATTTGCCTTTAGAAAAAAAGTTCAATAAACTTTGGATTAAAAGGAGTAAGCAAAATTTTGAACCATATATAAACACTCATGTAAATAAAGTTTTAAAATTGTTTTTGCCTATTTACCTGTATGGGTAGCTATTACTAAGGTCAGTAAATAAAATTAAATGAGCAGTGCTATCAATTTGTTTATCTATACATTGTTCTTAACACATTTTGTGGATGCCAATTCTGTGATTTCATCTCATGGGTGTTTGGAGGAGATGGGAAAATGACTATTGACATGGGAGATTAGGTGAATGTGTATGTCACTGACTAGTAAGAAACATCAGATAAAGAATAAGGTTGAAGGAACAATAATGAATTTGATTTTGAAGTTTATATAATGGTTCTAATTTCTCATTTTATTAGTATAAATAAAAAGCCAGAATTTAAGAATAAATTTTATGCCAGAGATACTTTTGAGGGGATGATTAGCCTATGGCTCATAGCTGATAGGAGAACTTTGGGGTGGATATGGCCTTTTTGTTCCAGTGTGCAGAATGTGAATAGATGAGGGCTAGAACAGAGCAAAGGAATCACAACCTGACCGATCCCGGAGAAGAGGAACAGGAGGAGACCTAACACCTCTGAGAAGAAAGAAACGTATTATAAATCTATAATAGATACCGTACAGATTCAATGCATTGCTACTTACAAATCATTCTGTATATCTCAGATGAAAATAAGAGATCTAGAGAGTTTGGTTCTGCCTATTTATGTATTTATTAGATTTAATCTTGCTCAACACCAGGGAGCGTATACTTCCAATCATGGAAGAGAAAAGATTTCCATTGTCTTCTGCCCTAAATCCGATCAGCCTGATCTTAACAGCTTGTTATTCTGACTTGACTAGGCCTGAGTCATAAAAAAATGGACCTTGATATTTTTAGAGAGTTGGATACCATGGGTCTGTGAGTCTAATTTGATGACCAGCACAGTTCTCAGGCTTTGGGAGAGATTCAATAATCTTTGATGTAGGTTACATGAACGTCTTTGGGTTGCATATCAGTCTCTATTTCCTGTCTGTGACTTTATCACTTACACTTTTACTGAGTGGGTGAAAAGAAGGGAGAGGAGGTATAGATGAATAATATTTAGGGTTTTGTTAATGCATAAATTGTTGCTATAATGACATTTATTCAGCTCATAGCTTCCTTCGGATTGCCCAGAGATTTGCGTAAGTTTGAGATTTCCCAAAGGCTTCATAATTAGTGCTTCTGTAGCACGTTGAGAACGTGAGAATTCCTGGTTTAACTGATACCCAAGTGTTGACATTTCATTTGTAATGTGAAAATGTAAGAGATAAAAGCATTCATCTTTAATTCCCTGTATTTGTATTTCATATTTTGTTAAACATATCCATTGTAACCAATAATTTTCTTTATGATTTGTTATAATCTGTGCTGTGCAAAACTCCCTAAAAGATTTTTAAAGTTTGTGATGTGAAGCATTTCTGTTTTGCATTTGTTTTGTGTGTAAGTTTTTTGACTTTTAAATGTTACCTTTACTTTATAAATTGGAAATAATGGATTTACGGCCAAATTTTCCATGCATTAATGAGATCCCATAAAGCCTTAGAAATTTTAGACTATCTAACTTGGTTTTGAACTAATAAATATTTTATGGTTCCTCTGGGGTTATTTTTCAAGCATTACATTACCAGACCTAAGCTTAGATTGTTTCTTATTTCCTAACATATTTTGTTTGTAGACTCACCAAGAATGGGTATTCAATAAATATTTAATATGTATTTTAAAATGAAGAAACAAACTATAAAGTAAAATGTTTGCAAACACCATATATTGACTGTGTATAATTGATATCCACATTATGCTAATAGCAAAGTGTAATGTTTCATTCCACTTTTGCCCCTGGCTTTTTCAATTTTATAGGTATTTCAAATGGAAAGTCATGATAGTTTGAAAAGTTTTAACAAAGAGATTGAACAAAAAATGCAGTGACTTTTTTGGGGGTCAGTTTTTGAATATCATTTATCTAGATTTTATAGGAAGAGAAGAAAAGCCCCAAACAGCAATGTCAATAGTTATTTAATAAATTCTACTCAATGCTTTCTGTCTACAGGCTTCGAAAGAGATATAAAAGGAGACTCGGTGACTACACATAAGGAGTTCTCTTGTTAAGATATGGGCAGGTCTACAGTAAGACAAAGGGAGCACTTTTGATATTCTGCCTTTGTGATTCTGTAAGTTCTAATGCAGGAGTCCAGGGACCAAACTGAAATCATTTATTAAAAACAAAATGAAAACAAACAAACAAACAAAAAAACTCCCAGATTTTTAGGCCTCACTCTAAGGATGCTGAGTCAGGATTATCGATCCAATACAACAAATATTGTGAGGCATTCACCTTAGGTGCAAAATTTAGGACACAAAAAAACTTAGTAATCAAGACAAATAGTATTTTAATGCAATATCTTTTAAAAATAAGAATTACTGAAAAATGCAAAAAGTGAGGAACTATAAAAATTTTAAATAAAGATACGATCAGTATTATTGATCTTTTCTTTTGCCTCAAGCTACAACATGACTCAGCAGGGCATTGTGTCTTAAAACCAAAGGACAACAAAACTGTAAAATTTTGTCAAGAACCGGTCACACCATAGGGCAAATGATTCCCTCAGTGGCCTGTGTTAGCTGGTTTAGTTTCCCCCCTACCAGGTTCCTGCAGTTACCAGCTGCTTATTTGCTGCAGCTGTGATACTCTGTTCTCTCAGTTCAGCACCAGGGATCACTAGAGTGGCAGGAAGTGATAAGCTTGAAGACTGTTGTCTTTGGAATTATGACTTCTGGCCCTCATTTCAAGAGAGCTTACCAGTTTCTCATTATAGACATATACTTATATTTATATTCGTCATTGCTTTAGAAGAACTGTAAATCTGAGGAATGATTCAGATCTAAATTCAATAGAAATAAATAATAGTAAAACAAATATGTTTATTTCTTTGAAGATTTCAGATTCAGAATTCAGCTTAAACTATGATCAGACAGTACATGCTTCCTGTTTTCAGTACCATTTTTATTCACTAAAGTGAATGGTATTAAGTTAATGGATGACTTTCTTTGATGTATATCGAGCAATATTAGTTTAAATGTGTTTGTAAAATACGTTGGTAGGAGCAAAATAGCTTGTATGTCTTGTATAATCACTATAAACATTTCAGAAGGCTAAAAAAGTTAAAAGTAAAATTTCCTAACACAAAAAATGATAAATGCCTGAGATGATGGATACCTTAATTACTCTGATTTGATTTGATTTAATTCACATTGAATGCCTGTATCAAAACATCACCTGTACCCTATAAAAATATATAGCCATTATGTACCCATAATACAAAGGAAAAAGAAAAAAATCAAATTTAAAAAATTTATGCTGTTTCACATGTAGATTTTATTAATTTTTAAAACAATATCTATTAGTGCTTACCAGCTACAGGCCATGTATATATAAAATGGGAAGATAACTAAGGCAAATTGCCATAATTTAAATATTTACTTATGCCTAAAATAAAATGTCCTTTATCATAATATAAACAATATGCTACAGGAATCATCTTGCTGACCAATAGAGAGACCCTTAACATCACCAAACTCCACTCTGAGAATACAAACATAGGGTAAGCTGACATGCAAAGTCCCCTTAGGTATTCCTGATAGCAACAATTTCACAATTTGATCAAAGGGAATGGGGTAATATATAAATCTCATTCATTTCTATGACAGTCAAAAGAATGCATGAGTTTTATGTGGAAGAAGTTAGAAAAAAAATCCATTTAGCAAGAAAAAAGTAACTTGTCCTGTGTTGTCCTCTTCCTCCTGTGTGTCTCTTCCTGCTGGTTATATAATATTTCCTAAACTATCCATGATATGGCATAACAGTAACACTCCGTATGTGCAGCCTTCAGTCACAAACCGGAATTCAATGAAACCGTGTCTCATGGCAGCTCATGCACTTTAGTTTCAAGCTTCAAGGAAGAAAATGTCTAAACATGTGAAATTAAGTTAACTGACATAACAAGTTTGGTTATGTGGATTCCCCTTAGGTAACTGCTGATAGCCTATAAGAAACCCACTGAGAGAATAGAGGCAAAGAGGGGAAACTGAGGACAAAAGGATGAAGCAAAACATTAAGATTTAAAACCAAGTGACAAGAAAAATAAGAGCAGAGATAAAATTAGCAAGTATAATTCAGTCTCTGGACATTTGCTAGGGGGAACAAAGAGCTCCTCACTGTTTAATAGTGTCACTGCCCATCACTGAATTGTAGCTTACCAAAGTCATCATCGAAACAATGATCCTGGTTCATCATAAGAAGGGCAGAGCACATTCAATAATTCTGTAGAAGAATGTGAGAAAGTAAAGGAAAAAAATCAGAAAGACAAACGAAAAGAAAGTATATGTTTTTAAAAGTCGTCTGTGAAAGCTTTGTGTGTATGTGTGTGTATGTATGAGTGTAAGCATGTTTATGTTTATTAATTGATGTTGAAGTAAGTAAAACAGTTACTTTGAAAGTTAAATTATGATACTATCTCATTGCATTGTGATAACATATATTATGAAATGTAGATGTTTCTCTATTTTGAGTATTCTCTTAAAAATTATTAGGAAATGTGCATCTCTCCTGCAGGCAATAATAAAAATATTTTTTTTATTTCTTTGTTTTATTTCTTTCTTTTATTTCTTTACAACTTCTATCTAAGTTGTAAAGGAAATAGGCTAGATTTGATATTAGAAATCCTTGATATGGCACTTTGCTCCGTAATTGACTTACTCTGTGATCATGAAGAGAGGTCACTTAAACTTTTAGACTTTTATCTATTGAGAAAAAGAATGTCTGTCCTGTCAACTTTAGTATGGTGTGGATCAGACTGGATGATGAACTTTTAAAACTGTGTAAAAGTATAGAGTAATACATGCCACTTAAATGTATATGTCAATTGAAAAGCTTGAACATGAAAATAAATTAGTAATTCATAGTGAAAACCATTAGCATCTTATTGGGTCCTTAGTGTGGATTTTCAAAAGTGATTGTTATAACTTTTGGAAGACATATTTTTTTAACTGTTTTCTTAGCATGAGTGAGTTTAAACAATGAATCTGTCCAAATCCATTTAGACTTTGATATGGAAATTTTACTGTCACTTTTCAATACTCTTGTAAGAAGAGGTTTTTGTAAAGATACATGTTAATATCCTCATACAAAAGATATTATAAACCCAAGTTAAAAAGGATATTTACATTTATCTAACATAATCCTGACTATTCTTCTCAAGTAGTACTTGTAATAAAAATTTCAGTGGCAATTACACTTTTTTAATGAGCATGTTTCAGAATCCTTTGAAATCTATATGCTATCATTTTAAGGTAAACCATTATTTATGAATATTCACGTTTTCTCACATAATTTTAAAGAATTCAGATACATCATGAAGTCAATCTATGCAGTGCAATTAAAGGACACTACTATATTTGTTTCCAGGGAATGCGTCCAGCTGAGTTAAAAGTAGACCTGAGTTGTTACCTGAATTTGACCAATAGCAAATAGTGAAATGCTTTAAGAATTTAGAGATAAGAATAATACCCCAAGATATCCTGTTTTGTCAGTTTAGGTGGTTTTAAGATTTTCCCTAAATTAAGAAAACAGAATATTATCTGTTGATAAAATGAAACTATTTCTCAAGTATAGGAAATAATTATAGAAAATGAAATGGAAGTGAGAGTGAGCAAAATAAATCTTTTTTAAAAGTTACTGTAGTAATTTGTTTGCTTATAACATTTGAAAAGTTTTTCTCTTGAGGTGAACTATAAAATGGTTGGTATTATTCTAAGAATAGTTAGCAGTATTAATTTAAATTTGGACAAAAAATGATGCAAAGGGAATCCTTCAATAGGGTTAAGAGCAATGTCTGATTTTATGTCAAAAGCCAAATTATCATGAAAAGAAAAGCCACTATTAGGTGAATTAGTCTTTAACAGAGAGAAAATAAATAGAAGACATGTCTAGAAGCTGGAGTGGATGAGAATAATGTAGCTAAGGTGAAAAAGGAAAAATAATAATGAATTTAACATAGGAGTAACATAATTAATTTCTATGTTATCATACTTCAATGTATGTCAAGAATAAAGCACTAAGAAAAGTGTCACAATTGGTATAAAGTAATAGTAGGGTGTAACTTGAAAAAAATTTGGATTGGTGATTTTAATTAATTTGATAACTCCAAGAGGTTTGTGAATATCCCATATTCAGTTGTTCCCTAGGTGTAGTTATCTCCCACAGGAGTTAAACTATGTGGAATTTATGGCTGCATGACTGGAAAACTTCTGTATGTGTGAATTGACAGCCTGTGTCGGGATTGGGGTTGTTTTCAGATACCGGGTTGCCAACATTTTCTAGGCTCCAGAAATCCTCCACCTCAATTCACATCTTGAGGTTGGATGACTTTATTCAAATGCACATATAACTTGGGATGACTAGGTATTCATTTTTTCCTGTCATCCATTCCGCACTTGACTCCTATTGTAGGCTGACACTCAGGGCTATTTAGGTCATAAACTTAAGTTTTGCAGTATCTTTCTGTGTGGAGAGTGGAGGGACAGTGAATTCCCCCTCACCATAGTAGGGTGTATCTTGAAAGACAGCTGAGAGACACAAGCCTCTTGGAGCTGCTTATAAGTAGTAAAATCTAGAATTGATTCTGTCCTTTTCCCAAAGGTGAACTAACAACAAGAAGCCCAATCTGAGTTTTTAACACCTAACTCTTTGCTTATAAGCTTTACTTACATCAGCCTGAGTTGAGATAACTTTGGAATTTGAATCAAAGTTGAACCAACCAACCAACCAACCAAATTTGAACCAAGATTTATTACTTGTGTAAGTGTCTTCAAAGACTTTTAAGCAGGATAGTAATATGATCAGATTTTTACTGCAGAAAGCTCACTGTGACAGCACTGTACACCTAAGCAAAACTAGAAGCAGTCAAAAGGCCTAAGAATTCAGGTAGAAAACTGACATGGCCGGAACCAAGACATTAGCAGTAAGACTAGAGGGGATTTAATAGATTTGTGAGCTACTTAGAAGATGGGACTGAACTAGAATTTGGCAGCAGATTATATATAGAGAACAGTGTAAAGAGAGAAGCCTAAAAATGATTATCAAGATTCTGAGTGGGGTGACTAGTTAAATTATGTTTTTGTTAAGTAAGGTAGTATTTCAAGGAAAATCAGCAGATTTTGCACAGAGGTTTGAACATGTTGGGTTTGAAGTGTATGGGAATCTAATTGGAGATACTCAATGTGGCTTTGTATATATATCTCAAATTTAGCTAAAAGAACTGTTATATAGATATACATTTAGGATTCAACAACTTATAACAGATTCTTAAAACAGTCACAGATTAAGAAGAAAACTTTTGGTGGGATGTTTAGAAACGTGACTATCATTTGGGGTAGGCTATAGGGGCATGTTAGAATCATCGGAAAGGCGGTAGTTCAAACTGTACATGTTCCTTTCCTTCTTTCTCAAGATTATGATATAGCCCTGAATAGAATGACCACTTACTGTCCTCTCCAACTGATATTCTTGCATAGTGAGTTGGTATTTATGATAGAAGTGGGAAGCACTTTTCAAGTAGTTAAAAGCATAAAAGATTAACAAACAAAAGAACCAGGAATTCTGAAATTTCTGCTCAGTAAATGTGCATCGAATAATTTCTAAAAATCTTCCACAGTTCCTTATAATGATAAAAAGTTGAAGGACACTTGACTATACCCTTTAGTAGTGATAGTCTCTTAGGAAAGTCAGACAAATGATTAATATTTTTAATATCATGAGGGGAGAGCAATGATACATTCCTGTAGTTTTATGGGAGAACAGGATACAAACTGTGTGTGGGAGGGAATGGAAATAGTGATGATAGCGGAGACTTCACAGGAAGAGGGGACTTGCGAGCTAACTTTTGAAGGATGGGGCTAGTTAGTTGGGTGAAACAGAAGATGGGATTTCCCAAATAGTGTAGTCAGCATATGTCATTTCAAATTGGTTTTGGCTGCGAGTAACAAAAACTCCACCAATAATAGTGCTAGCAATAGAGCCATTTAATTTTCTTTTATAACATGGAGGGTGAATATGGGATATAAATAATTTGGAATGATAATAGATTTCAAAATTGAAAATATTGACATAGCTATATAAGCATATTTTGTGAAAATATGGAGGCAAACAATAAAAATAGCTAAAAAGGAGAAATGGTTGATACTGGGGAATAGGGCTTGGGGATACTGAATGGTGAGGAAGGAGATTGCTACATTTCTGGATAAGCTTTGCAATATTACTGTTTAAAACTAGCTACAGATATTAATAGGAAAAAAATAAAGTTTTCATTTAAAGAATATTTTGAGTATGACTGCTGATAAATTCATTCTGGTCTTGACTGAGTTTGGAGTTTTAACTGTGTGTCTTAATGGTAGTACGTACACAATTTTGAAACTCAGACCTTGAGATGTCTTGGCTCTCACCACCAACTCATGGTTAAGACCTATATTGTCTAACTGTGCAGGTATATTATGACATTGAGGGAGGCTGGTGTGCAAGCAGAAAAGCCAGAAATAACATTACTTCCCTGTGGACTTTCACTGATATACAATCGATCTATAAGTTCTTCAGTGACACCACTCATGAAGTAAAATGTAGTTGAGACAAGAGCTTTCAACTCTCCGTATGAAGCTGCCATTTCAAGAGGTAAGGTGATCTTGAATATGAAGTTGCAAAATGGACAGTAAGAATGGACTCAGGAACCATAAGGAGGTTGTGCTGAAGAATTAGAGATGTACAGAGTCTGCAAATACAGAGGTGGAGCCGATTAATCAGGGAAAATAACTATGATTCCTGGAGCTAATAAAATCATAGACTGCCAATGCTGAGACAACCACACATCTTTTCCCAGTTTCTAAACTCACCAACAGGAGACCACGCCAGGTACACAGGACAAGCAAAGACCAGAGACTTGCACTCAGAAAATGAACTGTGCCCAAGTTTTTCTCTTGAATTTAGATGCCAAATTAGGGAATAGGAAAAGTTTGGGAGAAACAACTCTGACAGGAGCTTGAACTTGGAATGATCTGAATGTCAATATAATAGAAATTAAGTTGAAAAATTATTTTAAGCAGCAATAGTGTCTTTGTCTTATTGTGCTAGTAGGTTGGTGGTCTCTGGTGAAGCTAGTGCAAATGCAAGTAATTTTTTTAAAAAATTTTAAATTAGTAATTTTAGTTGCTTATATATTTTGATGCTGCTGCAATGTGTTAGGTAGAGACTTAGCAATGTAGGAAAAAATAGAAGAAATGACTTGTGCTTTCATTTATACATTATCCCCCATTTTCTTTTGGGCATTTCTTTCAGGATTCAATTTACTTTTTGAATTTTAAGGCGTCTCTAGGTCCAAGTTTTCTAGTGGATCAGCTGTGGCATTAAGTTGTCATATTGTTAGTATTAACTGCACAGGCCTATGCTAAGTCCAGCCAAGCAAAAATCACTTTTCCAAGAACTGGAGTGAGTTCCAAGTTTCAACTTGTTAATGTCAAGTGGTTATTAAGGGATCAGGAGCTATCCAGATGACTCCGACATCGTTCAGGACCTACTGCTTCTCAGCTGCCAAATTCCTGCCCTTGAGAGATACTTGACATCATGACTACACTTCCCCTGTCTTGTTCCGGGCTCTAGGACCAAGCCTGATTTCAGTTAAGAGGGATTTAAAATTCTCCAACAATCAGGTGCCTTGGGAGCAAGTCAGTTTTTCTACCAGACTAACTTTGACTCTGTCTCCAGTTTAACATATTTGGCCTCTTTACTCAGGTCAGGTTCTCCCCACCACCTGCTCTTTCTCCTCCTCTCTTTCTGTTATTTCTAATGCCCAAATCCTGTTTTTGTCATCTAATTAGTACCAGAGTCGTCTAAGGCTGGATTTCTGTTTTGCTCTGATCTGTATCTCCTTCTAAGAATTGACTAATTCTTCCTGAACACTGGCTCTGTAACTGGGACAGAAAACTGTGACAGATTTGTTGTTTGCTCCACTGAGTTTCAGAGTACTGCCTGTAGAGGCACCTTCATTACATTGTGTTGGGCAGTCAGGAGACCAAATGTTTGCTTACATTACCATCTGTTGTCTGTATTCTTCCTACTGAGTTGTACTTCAACTCATCGGGTAGAGTTGACTCTTTCTACCTTGAGCCAGTTCATAGTTCCAAGTGTTTTTCCTCTTCCTGTTTAGCCTGCACCACATGCTTTTAGATATAATGATTATTTTGGGAGGAAAAGCTGTGGATCAATTAGGCTATATGTGGCTATATATAATGGAAAATCTGGTTCAAACTGGCACATACGATGTTAAAATCTTTGACAGATCTTTTCAAATCTTTAAGTGCAGAGATAGGATGACTCCAGGGTTGAGATAGACTAATGGCTCTATATGCACTCATGTAGTTAGAGAGCTGTGGATATGGTGCAGTGCCAAGGTGCAATTTTAACACATCTTTCAAGAATAAAAATTACATTATAAAAATAAACTATATCAAGACTTGTGTGCTTTGTAGAGAATATGATATGATTTCTTCTTGTCATTAGTGTATACATGAGAAGTTGGAGGCAGTCATTTCTAGAACTTACATTTAGATTTACAGGATGGAGTAAAGTTTTTAGAATGTAAAGAAGCCAGATTAATAGTAACATAAGCACATTTTTTATTCATTATATTAACTTGGCTTATGAAAGGATACTTTAAAGACCATCAGCAAAGGATAGATTCAAGTATCTTTTCTTGAAAAATCTTATTTTTCAAGAGAAAGCTCTTTGAGAGAAGACACTACTTTTTCCTCAGACCTCAGTCTATGAAATTCAGTAACAGGTATGTTGCTTTTGATTCAGCATTTATTAGTCTGTATCAATTGGCTCTTTCCAAACAGGACTTTCCAGGGTGAGTTTATTTTTGATATTATTTTACCCTTGCCTTTTTAAATTTAACTCTAAAGGTGCTGGTCTTAAACCGATATTGATATTTATGATGCCATCATCTTATTTTCCTATTTTCTTCAGTTATATGTATTTCTCTCCATGTACCCATTGTCCATTGTCCTATCCTGTAAGTATTTAAATAAAGTTTAAGGTCACTGTCATATTTCAGTTTAGATATTTTGAAAATAATAACAGCGAAACTTAATGGAAAGTTGTTTTTATTTTTTAGTTTCATCACAAAACTACTTATGAGGGGCTAGAGGCAAGGGAAGGGAGAGGTTCTACAAACCAAGGGATCTTGAATGGTCAATCTTACATACAAAAACCACTTCCGTGTGTATCATTACTTTAGATCTCTACAACAATGCCGTAAGTTAGATTGGAGATTATTGTTCTCTAACTCAATGCAGACAATAGAATACAGGACAAAGTGTGCTGGAGTTGAATCCTGACACCTTCCCTTCCATCCCAGATCTGCCTTTTACCTGCTTTGAGACCTCAGGTAATTTTCTTTATCTATCTATGGCAGAGTTTCCCTGATCTAAACTCCACTTTTGGGAGTTGTTGAGTGGATCAATTGAAATAACGAGAGATCTTAGTATCAAAGTATTCTGTTAATGTGAATAAGAGGTTTAGACTGAAGGAGATCAGACATACATGAGTGAGATAAATCCAGTGTGTTTGCTTGTATAAGGGATATAGGAAGAAGCTAATCAGTTATATTTTTTTATAAATTCCTACATTATTTCCTCTGTTTTATTTCACCTTAATAATCTACTGAAGGCTTTACCTTTTTCTGATTTCTGATTTTTCTACACAGTCCTAGTCAAAGTAGAATTCTGCTAAGGAAGGCACGTGTTTACACTGATCTAGGATGGTCAATCCATTAGTAAACAGGATTGGAAGATAAGAAGGCAAGCCCAGCCACAGGACATCAATTGCAGACTTTATAGAGCTCTACACTCCATTTCAGACACTTTCACCAGTACAGTTTTAATAGTAATGATAATGACATGTACTGTTTATTGAGTTCCTGCAATGTACCAGGTACTTTATAGTGCAGTTATTCTAGGAAAGGGCCTGCAGGGAGAGGTTAGATCCTAACTTGCACACAGTGGGCTTAATCCTATCAACAATACAGAAATATTATATAAACGAGTCTTTATATTTTATTTATTTTATATTTTATTTATTTTAATTATCAGAGATACCCTATGAGTTATGTGTAAAGATACCCTGCCTTCCTTTCTCTCTCCCTCCCTTTTTCCCTCTTTTCTTTTTTTCCTTCCTTTCTTAATTCCTCTCTTCCTTTCTTCCTCGACCCCACTATCTCTCTTTCTTTCATTTCAGGTTAGAAAACTTGGACAATTCAGATATAGCATGTAGGTAGATCTGAGTTCTTTATACAACTGTTTCATGGAAACTGAGAGGTTTAGAGACTACAGTATGAGGGATTATGGTAAAAGGAAAGTGGATACTATTGAAAGATAGAAAGGATTCAAGATCTCCTTCCTGGGGGTGGTTTTAAGGGTTAAAAATAATATTAGATTCATTTATGACTGGAGGTAGATACATAGTTATGAAAGAATAATTTAGAGAAAAACTATATTCGTATGGTATTTAACTTTTTATTTTCAAGGAGATAAATTCTAATTAAACTCATATGGAATGATCCTTATCATTTCTCCTTATACCAATTACACTTTGTAGATTATTGTATTAATTTTAACAAAACAATCCATTTTGATTATCAAATTTAAGGTTCCATTAATGGCTGACAAAGCCGGAAATCTAGTTTGTTCTTTCCTTTGAAAAATCAAATAATGGGCATTAATTAAGTTATAATCATGAAAATGTGTAATGCAGGACTACTAATAAAAATAATATATTTTCAGTAGAGATAACTTACTAAATATTATAGGAAAAGGAATTAATAAACATAATATAATTGCCTCCTGGTAACTGAATCCTTGACCTTGTGGAATGCCCAAAACATTGCCCTAGAACATTAATGCACACAGTTTTGACTATTTCAAAAATTCTAAAAAATTACTGATCAGCATACTGCAGTCAGCCATCTATAACCTGAGCCTTTAAAAACCTCTTAAACTGGCAAGAGACGGCATTAATCAATTTGTGATTTATATTGGATTTATAATTGATTTTCATTTGAAATCATAAATATAAAATAGTTTCCATTAAGACAGACACACACTGCTAACACTGCAATAATGCACTATTCTGACAACTTAGAGCTGAAGTTCAAGTTCATAAATTGTAGCGCTGGGTTCAAGTAGTTGACAAAATCCAGAATTAGATTTGTAACTGCCTCTAGAAACTAAGACCAAAGATAAATAGAGACAAATGAAAGTATTTTTGCATCCCAAATAAATCATTTTAAGTATAGATCTGAAGGAGGCTCTTTCTCAAATGACAATTTTTAATATTATATTTAAGCATTATTTGTAATATAATTCTCTTCTGTTAATGAACTTGCTACTCCTCTTTTAATGTATATCTGGGGCTAGCATGAAGATAATAAATTTGATGTAGCATTTTTACTGTCCTACATTCTAGCATTTTCTTCTATTTTCTATATCTTAAATGTCATCTGTAAGCAGCCCCAATGCACATGTAATGGTTGAGCAAATGGTGATATTAAATAACCAAATAGAATTTGATTACATTAAGCATAAAGAGTTTGACACAGAATCCAAAAATAGTAAATTCCATGGCAGTGCAGAAGCTTTTTAATTTGATTAGATCCCACTTATTTATTTTTGTTGCTGCGGTGATTGCTTTGGGGTTCTTCTTACAGAATTAATGCAATCCTTATCAAAATCCCATTATCATTCTTCACAGATCTGGAAAAAAATAATTCTACGCTTTGTATGGAACCAGAAAAGACCTCGTATAGCCAAAGCAATCTTAAGTAAAAAAAACAAACTGGGAGATATCAGTTTACCAGACTTTAAGCTGTACTACCAGGCTATAGTAACTAAAACAGCTTGGTACTGGCACAAGAATAGAGACATTGATCTCTGGAACAGGACTGAGAACCCAGAGATGAAACCATCTGCATATGGTAATCTAATCTTTGACAAAGCTGACAAAAACATACACTGGGGAAAAGAATCTCTTTTCAATAAATGGTGCTGGGAAAACTGGATAGCTACATGCAGA
>CAUYRB010062698.1:0-27400 GCA_963574695.1 Propithecus perrieri | reverse complement strand
GATGAATCAGTAGATGCAGTAAAAGGGTGTGCAGGATGACCTCCCTGTCAGTAGGTGGCACTTGCAGGGAGGAGCAAGCTGTGGTGCTGTGTTTGGGTCCTGTAGCTAGCTCTTATTCCTCTAGAGAGGCCCTCTTGTGTCTCGGGTGGTGGGTGGGGCCCTGGGATTTCCAGGTGTGTCCTTATTCTCCCCCTCAGTGGGAGGAGTGAGTCAGGGTCAGGCTGAGTTGGGCAAGCCTGCCCTCAGGCTCCACCACTGCTGTTAGCAGGGATCAACTTCTGCTCTTTGTTTCTGTGCAGAGCTTCTGGGAGTGGCTGAAATGGCTCCACTCAGCTGAAAGTCTGGGCTTGGGGGGTGGGGCTGTCCAAGACTGGTACTCTGGAGCAGGTCTCGCTCCCCTCCACTCTCCCCCACTCCGTGGCCTCTCCCAGGCCTCTGCCAGCAAGCAGGGCCTCAGGCCTATGGATCTCCCCTGGCTGTGATGTGGGCTGTGGGCGGGAGCCTGAGCTGTCCTTATTCTCCCCCTCAGTGGGGGCAGAACCTAGAGTGAGTCTGGGTGGGGCTGGGTTGGATAAGCCTTCCCTCAGGCTCTACAGCTGCTGTTAGAAGCCGTCAAAGTTCTGCTCTTTGTTTCTGTGCTCTGCTCTTTGTTTCTGTTCTGTCTTCTTGTTGCACTGTACCCTTGACCATTATATAGTGACCCACTTTGTCTTTCATTACTTTTGTTGATTTAAAAACCAAGTTGTCTGAGATCAACACTGCCACACCAGCCTTCTTTACTGAAGTAAGTCTGACTTCACAGTCAGGGAAGGATGGAGGTTGAACCAGAGTCCTCTCTGGAACCAGTTTTCTCAAGTTTCATGTCTCTGGACCTCACATTCAATAACTCTCATCTCAGCAGGTTCCTGACCATACACAGAATTTGCAGAAACAGAAATGTCTAAGTGTCACACCAATATTTGCTTTAATTCCCTCTATAGTAATTAAAATTTTAGCCAGGTACATGGTTACCCAGCTCAAGCTTCTCTTGGAGCCAGTTCCCAGTCAGTGGGAGACAAGCTGAAATAGTGTAGTAGCCTCCTCTTTCTCCTTCTTCATCCACTAGTGCAGGTGGCTAGGATGCAGAGAGCTGGAGCAGCCATCTTGAACCCCAAAGTCAGAGTCATGTCAAGACCATAGAGCAACAAGACACAGGGAGCCCAGGTCCCAAGTGCCATCAAGATGCTGGATCAACCTTATACTCTTTATGTTCAGACTTGTAGGAGAGAAAGGTAATTGTCTCTTTAATTTAAACCACTGTTTAAATTATGTATTTGTTGTATTTGGTCTTTATTACCATAGCCAGAACCTGTATCTTAAATAACATACCAACCATGGTTTCTTAAATAGTAAGTACTTTGTACTTTCGTAGCCACATACTTGGTATTCCCCTTAGCGATGGGCACTGGACCTTTCATTCAACATTCAGTGAGAAAATATCTGTTGAGCAGCAACTGCACACAAGGCATTGAGCTGTGTGCTCTGAGACAAGTGTGCCCATGTTAGGGTCAGTCTCCTGACCCTCCTCTGTCATGCTCCTCGAGCACTAGCCACACCATCAGTCCCCAGCACACCTTCAGATCTTTACACCTTAGATCAAGCTCTTCCATCAGCCTGCGGTGCCCCACTTCCCCTCTTAGCCTAAAGAACTCCTACTCACCCTTCAAGGTCCTGCACCAGGAAGATTTCTTCAATTTCCAGGATGGAGTTAGCTCTTTACAATTCAAATTTCTACAGTACTTTTTAATATATAGCTTGATTATAGAATTTGTTTATAACTCTGCTAAAATGCAGGGTCCTCAAAGGAAAGGACTCTACCTCCATTTGACATTCAACGAATATTGATTGAACTCTTGGCATGTGCAGAGCCTCACACTAAACACGGTGTCTGAGCCAAAACAGACACAACTCCTGTTCTTGTGGGGTTTATGGGTTAGCAGGTGAAATAGTACTTAAACAGCACACCCAGTGTAGACTTCTAATCTTCATAGGTGCTGAGAAGAAGAGGTCCTGGTCTTATAAGAACTCACCATAGGAGATCTAATCTGAGCAGAGATTTAAGCACAGAAAAAGCTCTCCCTTGAATGCGATGCTTGGGCTGAATTTGAAGGCTCTACTTCACATTTGGACCGCGTCAAGTACCTAGAAGAGCACTTAGCACACAGCAGGAGTTTAACAAATGTTGGCTGAAGGAAATAGTAACAGGCTATTGATAAATGTTTAGCTGATAATTACATTTACTTAGCATTGCAGTTTCGGCCCTTAGCAGACTTTATTTTATTTAATCTCACAATAATAAAATATATTCTGTGATTATTATTCTCATTTTATAGATGAGGAAGCTAAAACGCAGAGAGTTTAAGTAATTTTTCCAAGGTTCTATATCGAGGAAGAGGTAGAACTGGAATTTGAATCCAGGCCTTCTGGCTCTAGAGTTCCAGCATTCAGCCACTTTATTGGAGAAGAACATCTCTTTTCTTTGCACCAGCTTTGCGCTAGGTATCATACTTGGGTTACTTCATAACATACCTGGGAAAGGTAGGTACTATTGGTTTTTTCTCTTGTAATAGATGCTGTAATTGGAATTGAGGGATAAAAATATTTCCATTCCAAATCATGAAAGTCATAAGTAGCAGAGTTGAGAATGGCGCCAAGGTTGGTTCCACATCCTGTACCTGGATTCTTTCCAGTTGCCAAACTGCCACCTGGTGATTGAGATGGTGACCCCGATGGTCAAGCGACTATGGAAGATGACAAGAAGGAGACGAAGGAAGAGAAGGAGGTGGGAGAGGTGAACTGCAGCCTTCTGTTAAGCCTCTTTCCCTCCTCTTGGAACCCGGGATATTAAAATAATGCAGAAGTTAAAGACAATCAGCTTGTCATGAACACCCTGAAGCAAATTCCCATTTCCTTATTACCTTCTACCTGTTACTTTGCATTTGTAAAAAGTGTCACATTCACACGTAATACTGTCTGATTAGAAGCTGGATCTATTTTCCTACGCAAATATGAAGCTGCCCATAAGATGAAAATGTTGCAGAAAATTACCTGTACTGAATGAAAATGTTTAAAGCTGCATCTGTAGGATTTAAATCCAGGTTTTTTTTTTTTTTTCAAAATGAATGGAAATAATATTGAGCTATTGTCAAATGCTCTAAAAGGTGTGTGAGTAGGAAAGTGACTACAGAGGGGAAGGCTGAAATCTGTGCTGACTCAGTCCCTGAGCTGCAAGATGAAAGTAACGAGACCTAAGCTGTCTCTGTAGATTCCATACCAATCATGTTAATTGGAAATTGGAAAGATGAAATGGTCACAATCAACAGATTTATCACCCAAAGGGCTGGGCAGTTCATAAATTTAATCCAGCAAAGGAATTGGAAAATAGAATTGATGCTTGTAAGAACCAGAGGCGGGGAAGGGGGGGGCTCTCTAAACAACCTTTTTCAGCCAGATGGCCAGGAGTGCTTGAACATATTTTATTTGAAGCTATTAGAAATATGAAAAGGCGGCTTCCTCCAGGCCCCTGGCTGAAGTATTGTAGCTTCTTTTTTATGGTCCTTATAAAAGAAGAGCAATAAAGAGACACAAACAGGGTAGTTAAGTTTAATGGCAGTAAAAACCAGACACCTGAATATATGTAATTTATTTTCCTAAGAAAATCTCACCCAATTGGGCCTGCTATTAATTAGCATGGAAATGTATTGCAGAGCCAATATTGCATGAAGTTTGTTATCTTGACTACTTTATGAAAAGGAAAAACAAAACAACCAGAAAGATCTTTGTCACTTCATTGTAAAAGGAGGGGGAAGAAAATCATCAAAACAGCTTGGGGGCTTCGTCTGGAAAAATAACTGTGAGATCCTAAATCTCTGGAATTCAACCAGGAGCTTTCCTCAACCACGGAGCAGTGTAAGGGGAGGGGAAACTCACGTCAGTTAAGAACCTATGATAGCCAGAAGCAGGACCAGGCACTTGTGACTATCTGTATTTCTCAGATGATGAAACCGAAACTCAGATAAGTTAAGAGCCTTGGCCCAGGTACTGGAGCTCATTAAGGAAAGAGCCAAGAGCCAAACACAGGTAAGCCGATTCCAAAGCCCACATTTGCTTGGCGATTGGTTGTTTCTCAACACATAGTCCAGATTCCACTACCCTCTGTGCTTTGGTTGCTTCCAAGCTGCCGAATAGACGATTTATCTGGTTATTGGAACAACAAGGAAACAGAACCTGAAAACGACCAAATTACTATACATCCAAAACCTTCATTTACCTGTCTGTGGGATGAGTAGAGTTCTCCACTTACCGCTTGTTTTGTTTGCACTATCCATCACCACAGGACTGGGTAGATATAAGGAAGTCAATAAAACTCGTTGAAGAAGTACAGATTCCCTGGCAAGCTGTTGTTCAATAAAATATTCAACAAAGGATGTGGTCAGAACTAGAAAGATTCTTAAAAGTGATCTGATCCAACCACATTATTATTATTTCTTTTAATTTCAGGATATTACGAGGGTACACACATTTTGGTTACATGAATTGCTTTTGTACAGTTTGAGTGAAAGTTAAAAGTGTAACCATCAGCCAGATAGCGTACATTGTACCCGTTAGGAATAATTTACCCATCCCTCCTCCTGCCTCCCACCTGCTTTATTTCCATTGAATTTTACTGCCATATGTTCACATTAGTGTTGGTCAATTAGTTCCAGTTTAATAGTGAGTACATGTAGTGTTTGGTTTTCTATTCTTGAGGCACTTCACTTAGAAGGATGATCTCCAATTCCATCCAGGTTATACAAAAGGTATTAGTTCACCATTTTTTTGTCTGGCTGAGTAGTACTCTGTGGTATACATGTACCACATTTTATTAATCCACTCACATACTGATGGGCACTTGGGCCATTTCCACATCCTTGCGATTGTGAATTGTGCTGTTATAAACATTTGAGTTCAATTGTATTTTTTATAAAATGTCTTTTTTTCCTTTGATTAAATACCTAGTAGTGGGATTGCTGGATGAAATGGTAGGTCTACTTTTAGTTCTTTGAGGTATCTCCATACTACTTTCCATAGAGATTGTACTAGTTTGCAGCCCCACCAACAGTGTATAAGTGTTCCTTTCTCTCTGCATCCACACTAGGCTCTGCTGTTTTGGGACTTTTGGATAAAAGCCATTCTCACTGGAGTTATCTCATTGTGGTTTATAATATCTCATTGTGGTTTTGATTTGCATTTCCCTGATGATTATAGACATTGAGTATTTTTTTCTTATGATTATGGGCCATTAGTCTATTTTCTTTGGAAAAGCTTTGTTCATATCTTTTGCCACTGTTTTATGGGGTTGTTTGATGTTTTCTTGCTGATTGCTTGAGTTCATTGTAGATTCTGGTTATCAGCCATTTATTGGATGTGTAATATACAAATATTTTCTCCCATTATGTAGGTTGTCTATTCACGCTATTGATTCTTTCCTTGGCTGTGCAAAAGCTTTATAATTTAATCAAGCCCCATTTATTTACTTTTTTTATTGCTGTGTGTTTGTTGCTGAGATTGTCTTTGGGGCCTTCTTCATAAATTCTTTGCCTAGGCTGTTATCTAGAACAGTTATTCCAAGCTCTTCTTCCAGAATACTTATTGTTTCATGCCTTAGATCTAAGTCTGTTATCCATCGTTGAATTGATTTCTATGAGTTGTGAGAGGTGTGGCTCCTATTTCAATCTTCTACATGTGGCTATCCAATTTTCCCAGCACCATTTATTGAATAGAAATTCTTTTCCCCAGTGTATATTTTTGTGTGCTTTGTCAAAGATCAGATGGCAATGTGAGGATGATTTTATATCTGGGTTCTCGATTATGATCCATTGGTCTGTGTCTCTAGTCTTGTGCAACTACCATACTGTTTTGGTTACTATAGCCTTGTAGTATAACTTGAAGTCTGGTAAGGAGATGCCTCATGATATTTTCTTTTTGCTTAAGGCTGTTTTGGCTATTCGGGGTCTTTTCTGATGCTGTTAAAAGTGTAAAATTATTTTTTTCTAGATCTGCACAAAAAAAAAGATGTTGGTATTTTAGTGAGGACTGTATTGAATCTATAGACCACTTTGGGTAATATAGACATTTTTACAATGTTGATTCTATCAATCCCTCTCCCCTGCATCTCCCTACATCACTCTTATGTCTGGGGCAGCACTGGTTCAGGCCCACCTGTCCAAGCCGTCAGTGCACAATCCCATGAAATGCCTGTGGGCAAGAAGCTCGCAAATTGCAGTGGACCCACTCTCAGTGGCATGCTCAGCTGGAAACATGCACCCACCAAGGAGATGCAGCCATTTGTGTGATACTTAGTTCAGAGTATTCTTACAGTTGCCATGGGGGGTTAGGGACCACAGCTACCAGCTAGCCTGAGAGCTAAAATTATTCTCTAATGCCATGATTTGAGGACGTGTGGAGGAAGAAGTGTCTAGGTATAAGAAAGCCAGCACCTCTTGTGGTACTCTTCTGTTGAGTGTCCCTTTTGAACACCCAAACTCCTGTGGGTCACTGACTTCACTTCACTTTTTCTATTTAGCTGCTGTGCCTGGGCTCATGGAGGGTGGAAGTGCCTCCAAAATGTTTTATGTCCAGATACTCACTGAAGGTACTTAAGTGGGGGAGGAGAATCCCCCCCTTACCCTTTCCTTGGGCTCTGAGCCTCTCTGAGTTCAAACCATGCTGCTGTCTTCTCTTCTCTATCTTCTTCTTTCTCAGTTTTGCAGTTTTTCTCGGTTGTGTCCCCGGACATCTCTGTTGTCTCTTCCTGTGACCCACAGCTGAGCTGCTCTCTGCTTTCCTCAGTCCAATAGTCTACCTTCCATCTGGGATGATCCGAAAAGTGATGTCTCTAGTCGGCCGTCTTGGCTTCCACCTCCCAACCACATTATATTTGCATCCTTTTGATAGATATCCTTTACTGAGGTGCTTGATTTTATTCGTTTGTTTGTTTTAAAGAGAGGCTGAAGTGTGCCTGTGGCTTTACCAGTATGACTTAGTGGGAAGTGCCCGGCTCTGTCAGGGGAAAGAGAGGTTCAGGCCTCATCTTCATTGCTCATCTGCTGTGTACCATTGAACAAGTTACTTTTTCTCCTCACCCTCAGGTTCTTCATACAATAAAATAAGAGTACTAACTCAACTTGGTGTTTTGTGGGGTTCAAATAAAAGAACACATGCAAAAGTGTTTGGAACCCTGCCAGATCACAGCAAATACTCAACAAATGTCAGTCCTTCCCTCAGGTGCCATCTCAACTTTTGGGATAGAATATCTACTACTAAAGTTCCACATGTTTTATACAAACTATATATTGGCTTCATGCCTTGTTCTTTCACTTGATATTCACCCCAAACCTTTGAGGTTGGTGGGACAGGAACAGATGCCCCAGTTGCACACACAGATAAGCATACTGAAGTGCAAGGAAATGAAATGCCTGTCTGAGGCCACACAGCAAGTAAGGGCTGCACTGGGCTGTTTCTAGGGTCCATGCCCTGGGGTACCAAGTGGACTCACTTCCATCACTTCACATACGATGTCCACTCCACCTCCTTCTGTTCATACTGATGCCTCATTTGCCTCTCACCGCCCTGCTTCCTCATGTGCAAAATGGCAACCATAGCTCAACCTTGCAGAGTTATCGTGCAGTCGATTGGCTAGTATATGCAATGACCTCAGCACTGTGTCAGGCGCAAGGCTCAATAACAGGCAGGATGAAACTTATTATTACTTGACATAGCAATGATTGTCCTGTGGCCAATAAGTATTGATCCTTGCATTTAGATATTGACAAATATCCTGTCTATAACTGTTTCTGTCTCATACATGAATATATATGCACAGAATTAAAAGACCAAAAAAAAAAAAAGGGCTCCTTTGGCATATAAATGAAAAAATCACTCTGAAAAACTTCTCTACTTCCTCAAATTGAGAAAATGTTAACAAACAGTGCTGCAAATTGAAGGAATAATATAATGCCTGCTGAGGAAGGTGAATGTTAAGGAGATGACTTGTGGCAATCACTTGGTATTAAACTTTGATTTGCTGAATGGTATATTCCTTCAGATAGCAGAATTTCTTGCCAAAATAGGCAATAGAAATGTTCCCATAATTAACAAGGTGCCAACAATTGGCCAATAATTCAAAGTCAGCAAACACAGCTAACAGCTGGCCTGAAAACATTGGGAAAACAATTTATGAGTCTATCCTCAATTCAGAAGGAGAGATGATGCAAGTCCTAGCATAATAACAATATTTCTTGCTTTGTCCAGAGAAAATCTCACCCTAGATTGAGAGGTGGTTTCCTTGTTGCTCCTGATTACAGAAACATAAACTCTTTTGTGATTATCTCTGCAATCTAGTAACTGCTGGAGAGGAAACAAAGCAATATTGTTCTGATGCCATAAATATCAGTAACATTATAAACCAACTGTTTACTGATGCACACTAGTACGAAGGGCCCTGAAATACAATTATACATTTCAGACGAATGATAATGCAACTTCTGATCAAGCTAATCATTAGATAATCAATAGAGCTGAATTACAAAAGGGGGATAAAAAAGAAGGAGAGGGAGGAATAATGTATGTACTAGAAAAAAAAAGTACATAAGGAAAATAAAAAGAGAAAGAGAAGGACAGAGAAAGAGTGAGAATGAAGGAATTAGAAAGAATAGCTCTTATTTATTATGCATTTATTATGGTCCAGGCAGGTTGTCAAGGACCTCACAGACATTTCTCATTTAATATTAAATGTAGAACTATAAGTTAGGTACTGTTATTTTGCAGAGGAGGAAATGGACTAAAACAGGTTAAATAACTTGACCAAGGTCACTCAGTAAGCAACTGGAGGAAAAGGATTAAAACCCAAGAGGGAGGAGAGAAGGAAGAAAGAGGAGAAAAAAGAAAGAAAATCAATCTTAAAGAATGACTGGTAGAGACCACCAGCCTCTGTGTTGGAAAATTAGTGGCTTTTCTATCACAGGAGCGTGGGCGTAAACAGAGGCACTTCGTGCCAAGCTTAACTTTCTACTCCAGAAAGCAAAACTCCAATTATAAATGGGACTGGGCTGGAAATTCATACTCCTAATAGGGACGAGAACTCTGCTTGATGGGCCAATGTGTTAGCAGGGGCCCCTGTCTGCAAATTCAAAAGCCTGAAGAAGGATTTTACAAGTTTCCACAGACCTGGGCTTTTTCTTGCATGCTAGAAAGAAAAACTCCAGGGAGCAGGGAACATAGCATCTCAAAATAACATCCCAACACCTATTTAGTCAAAAGAGCTAGGAATATATGAAAGTTCTAAATAATCATCCTTTTCTTGGGCTGGGGGAGAAGAGCACTAATAACACAATCACACTGGAATCACAGTAGATTGATTTTTTCCCCCTAAAAATAAAAAGAAATAAAAGGAACAGAGGAATGGTATTACATAAAAGCAACTCAGGCTTTCTTTGGCCCAGGGAAGAAAAACTCTAGTAGAAGCAGAACTGAAAAAGGGACCAGACACAAATATACCCCCATAACGTATTCTTCCAATGGCAGGAGCAAGTCACTTCTGTAGGCACTGGAACACAGTCTCTGTCCTCAGGGAGCATATTGTCCAGGTGAATGTGGACAATCCCACCTGGGTACCCCGACCTCAAATGTCAGGGATGCTGCTTGTTGACTGTCATTGATCCTGTTGACCTTAACACTCAGCTTTGCTTCAACCAAATATTGGATATATGTGGTTTTGGTATCTTTGACTGAAGTTTCTTATAAAATAGAAGATTTAAACTGTGCTCATTTATTTATTCAGTGTAGATTTGTGGAGCCCTGGACACCGGGGGCCTGCAGTACATAAGCCACACAAGGAGAAGGAGACACAAAGAGATGTAGACCAAGCCCCAGGGACAGAGAAAAGGAGCTGCAACCTGAGGGACGTTCTGAAGGATAGAGGCATGGTTCTGAGATATTCTAAAACAGAGACTAACCAGGGTGGGCAGGTGGGCTACCTTAGCACAGTGGCTCAGATAATCTCTCTGAGGGGGGCGGGGACATTTAGTAGATGTCATCAGGATGACAACAAAGGCTGCAAAATCGCCTTCTCCCCATCTCAGCGACAGCACGGGCGAGGTCCCAAGGTTGGAACGGTGAGTACATACAGCTGGAGCCAGAGACTGTGGCCTGCCCTCTGCTCATTCCTCCTCCTTCAATCCTCACATCACTTTAAGTACGGGGCCTACTTCAGAGATGACACTGAGCAAAGGGCCACTTGGGGTCCACAGGTCTCCATGGACACCCTGAAGATAATGGGGAGAAAGTGTCAAACCTGCCGCTCTGGCTGGTCTCCTCCATTGCCTCTGAACACTAAGGTTGGGTTACTTCACATCAAGCAGTTCTGGCTCAAAGCTCTCTGGCCATATTAGGATCTCGATTTGGAAGTTGGAGGCTGTGATTTCTGTCCTCAGCTCTGCATCGGTCTTCCCTGGTCAATCCCAGCCCCTCATCCTTCATGGTCACTCGTCACACCCACAGGGCTCTGGGCACCTCCTCTGTCCGGCCCTGAGTGCAAACACAGTGCAGGCACGTGGCCAATTTTCAGCTCACCTTTAGGGGTTGAGGTTGGAAGGAAGGAGCAGGCAAAGAATGAGCACTGGGAAGAGCAAACACAGCCAGAACTTGTGCTCCATCTGGGCCTGTCTACGCCCCAACCCACACTCCCTCTCCCTCTTCCTCGGAAGCACACGGCTGCCACACTAACGTACACATTCCCTTTGTCGGATCGTCTTCCAAGGGGGATCCTGCCTTCAGACATTTCGCTCTCTCACCTGAAGAGCTAATCTGAGCTGGCAGCTCACTTACTTGCACATTTGGTGAGTGGGTTAATGGCATCCCCAGGGACTCATTCATTTGTGCAGTTTGAGGAAGCTGGGAAGGAGGGCTTAGCACAGGTGCAGGGAGGGGGTGGGACTCTGAAGCCCAGTCTTCACGACAGTTTCACACATTATTGGAGCTCCTTTGCCCAGGGGATGACAGGCTGGTTACTTTTGTCATTGGTTGGAGGTGGCTCAGGATGGCACTTTGGGCTATGAGACTTGCGATGGGCAAAATAAAGGCCCCTCAGCAATGCCCATGTCCTGATCCCTAGAACCTGCAAAAGTTTCTTTATATGGCAAAAGGCACCTTGTAGATATGATTGAGATGAATGAATTATCCTACATTATCCAGGCAGGCCCAATGTAATCACAAGGGTCCTTATGAGTGGAAGAGGGAGACAGGAGGGTCAGAGAGAGACTTGACAATGCCGCCATGCGGCTGGCTTTGCAGATGGAGGAAGGGGCCATGAGTCAAGGAATGCAGACAGTCTTCAGATGCTGGAAAAGAAAACAAGTTCTCCCCTGCAGCCTCCAGAAGGAATGCAGCTTGCTGACACCCTGATTTGACCCAGCGAGACCCATTTCAGACATTTTATCTCCAAAACTATAAAAGAATAAATTTTATGCTGTCTTAAGCCTCTTAAATTCATGGCAAGGTGGTACAGCAGCAGTAGAAACTAACATAGGAGTCTTAGTAAACATAGCTGAGTCCTCAAGCCAGGGGTGTTCGTTCATTCACTGCCCCATTCGTGTGTTCTGTCATCTGGTGCATCACAAACATTGAGTGCAGACTCTATGCGAGGCCATCTGTCAGATGCTGGGGCAATGATGATGTATTTACTGCTCCACGCTGTTCTCAGTCTTTAAGGGACATTTACAGGCTAATAGCAGCAAAGGTCAGTGTGTGCCAGAACACAGGAGTGCCTAAGATCACAGGCAAGCACAGGAAGCGTGTAGTGGAGGGGAACTTAATTTCATTTTGAAGAATTCAGGAAGGTTCCTGGAAGAGGTGAAACATGAGTAAAGCCTGAAAGGGTGAATAAATACCAGTCAGGTGTGAACAGAACAAAGGTATCCAGGCAGCAGGAATGGTGTGTATAGGGGCATAGAGGCAGGAAAGATCTTGGCCTTCCTAAGGAGATTGGTGTCACGGGAGCACAGAGTGCTGAGTGGGTGGAAAAGTGAGAGTGTGAGGCTAGATGGGAAGGCAGGGCCACATCAAAGACAGTCTTGCTCAGAAGACTAAAGGGCTGGAATTTTCTCTCGCACTTGAGAGCCCCCAAAGTAGAGGGGTATGAAGTTTCAGAAAGAAGTAATCCAAGTAGCTCAACACAAGCTCGAAATGGATTTGAAATCTGCCGTATTTATTCTTCAAAAGCAGTGTGCATTGAGCATTCATTTCTTCAACATCACTGTATTTCTTTTAATTAAAATTGGTTTTCCACCAAGATCTCCTAGAAAAATTTATAATCCAGAAAGATTTACCTTCTGTCTTCCTTTAACTTTGTGTGTCCTGACCCACTCTCCATCCCTTGTTGTCCTACTTTGGAAACTGCTGCTGGCGTGGGGGTCCCTGACGGGTTGTGGGAAGATGACCCAGTAGGAGAAGGTACGGGAAATTCCAGGTTTAACAACTGCCACATCAGAGTCAGATGAGAATGCAGAGTGAGTCTGAGCAGACATGGAAGCAGAGGCACAGGGCCTCAAGTTTAAAGCTGTCCTCCGGAGCTCAGAAGCTCCATAGAGATGTGACCAAGAGAATGCAGAGGTGGCCTACTTGACTTCATTGAACTCCAAATCAGTTGGGTCAGGCCTGCCCACTCTGGGTGTAGTGGGTTGAAAAGCACCCTTCCACCCTCCAATTCATGTCCACCTGAAACCTCAGAAACCTCATTTGGAAATAGGGTCTTTGTCAGTGTAATTATTAATAGTTAAGATGAGGGGTGCAACGTCTGGAGGATGGACACGCTCGAAGCTCTGACTCGGGTGGGGCAAAGGCAATATATGTAACCTAAACATTTATACCTCTGCAATATGCTGAAAAAAAAAAAAAAAGGACGAGGTCATAGTGGATTAGGGTGGGCCCTCATTTGGGCAACCTCTCTTTGCCTATCTACACCCATAGAAATCCTCCTTTAAAGTCCAGCTTAAAAGGCTTCCTTCGTGTCACCTTAGCCATTTGCTTGACTTTCACATGAAATTTTATCCTCACTGGATGAGTACTATCCTTGCCCCTGGGAGCAGCGTGGCGCTATGGGGCACGGCACAGCAGTTCTGCGCTCACCACTGATCACACTCTTGCTTGAAGCCAAAGCACCTCCATTATTTCTTTGAGTTCTCTCTACTAGTTTTCTGCAGCATTTTAACTTCCAGGAATGTACTTCCTCATTTTTATGTAGTGGGGCCAATAAATTAATAAACCACAAATTAGGAAGTTCCATAATCACACTTTCTTCATTTTCTACATCCGATCCCTTCTGGCTCTTGTCCCATCCCACTGCATAGAGGACATGCTCTCACACACACATGCTCTTAAACCTGCCAATGATGGGGAATAATTCACCCTCTAATTTCCCAAATTGTCTCTGCTATGTAGAAAGTTACTTTACCTTTGAGAGTTTGCTCTTCTATCCTGGCCAAGATGGGATCTCGTGTAGTGGAAGCATCCATGTCTTAGCGGGGACCTGGGTAGACGGCCTCAGAGCCTGAGGTTGGGCCTTGTGCTTCCTTAGAGCACTCACAGCCTCATAAGAGAGGTCTGTTTCTTTGGTCATCACAAGGCTTTCTGCGGCTATTTGTTGCTAAAATCCAGAACTGAGGAAGCGTGGGGGAATTAAGAGACTCTATTATCCTCTGACCTCGCACCCATTTGTCTGGCCTGGTCATTCCTGTCTTGACTCTGATTCTCAGTCTTGGGCCCCAGATGTGGCAGCCTCAGCTCTCAGCAGGGCACAGGCCTCATGCTGGGCTCCTTACTCTCTACCCTCAGCTACCATGTGTGTCCTCCCCAGAGAGCAAGCAGAGATGTGAAGTCTCTTCTGCTCCAGACAAAGCCCAGGGCACTGGGGCATTTGCCTCTGGCAGTCTCCCGACTCTCCCTGGCTGTGCCACTCAGCCCCAACTTCCTGCTCCAGCTGCTGGCTGCTGCATGCTGGTGGGGCACTGCCCTGTGAGGGGTCTCGTCCCATAGTCCTAATGGAAAAGCAGTTTTCCAGAACTCCTCATGCGCTTTCCCTTCAGCCTCTCCAGGGTTTCTGTCCTGGTGTTGCCGTCTTGGACCAAGTTCAGAGAAATGAGCGATGCAGAGTCCCTGAGATCAAAACAGATTCCTCCCCAACCCTCTCCCCTCTGAATTCTCCCCCTGCCTGACACAAGAGACTTCCCTCACCCTTAGGGTTGACAGACACAATTAACTGGGTGTGTAATATTTCTATTTCCTAAAACTGGCCACCCTACTCACCCTTCTCCTGAGGGCTGGGTGCTGGGTGCAAGTGGGGGCTTCTCCTAAGTTTTATGCTTTTCCCCCACCTGATCCTTCTTTTTCCATGAGCCACTAAACTTCACACCTTAATAGCAGACAGGATACAGGGAGAGAAACCAACTTCCTGAAAAAGTAAGTCATTGCTAGCAGTATTATAGGTGTTACAAATAGCCTTGTGTTGCAATGCATAAAGCCTTATGGGTGGTAATCTAAGGCTAATTTTGGGGAGTCAGGCACACTCACACCCAAATGGTAATCTTGGGATAGTTTACCTATCTGAGCCTCAGTTTTCTCATCTATAAAACAGGGATGATAAAAGAATTTGTCTAGTAAAGCTGTTGCAAAGACTGAATGTATATGAAGGAGCTATTGAATAGTAGGTGATCAATAAATGTTTTTTTGAATAGATGAATCTTTCTGATGATTCTGGAGTCAGCCCCATCAGTGTTAATAAGGATACTGTGACTTAGTTGAGCCTGTTATAAACTAAATAAGACTTTCCTTCAGCTATTCTCTTTTGTGAAAGTTAGTATGAGCTCCAAAAAGAAAGGAAAGCGCACATCGACCACATATCATACCTAGGCACTTGAGTTGCTGCATGTGGTTTAATCCTCCCAGCTAGCCTGTGAAATGAGTGATATTATCCCACTTTACAGATGGAGAAACCAAAGTGTAGGGAAGGCCCGCCAGATGACTCCCAAACCTTGCACACTCGCCTGTGCTCTGGAAGAGCAGCCACAGAGCCTCTGCCTCCCCCGGTGCTAAAGGATAAAGAGGTGCTTTGACACAATCCAGGTGGACCTGCAGAGTAATTCACCCAGGCCCTTTGCCAAAACACTCAGCAGTTGGCTGGTTGAGAAGCAGTGAGTTTGTGGAACTGACGCAAATGGAGAAACACCACGAATCCACTGCTAAGCCAAAGTCCCAGCCCTCCTCTGCCTGCTGGTCACCTGGAGCCAGCCTCTTTGTCCTGCATTGTACCCTCATTACGCAGATTCAAACAGCATCTCTGTGTAGCTGCTTCCACGGTGTGCCTTAGACTTGAGCACACGTATTTTTTATTTATCAAAGTGAGATCATGTCTCCTCATCTCTAAATTGAAGACAAAGATTTTGCTGTGTGTCTGTCCCCTCCAGTGGCCCTGCAAATCCAATGTAATCACAGTAATATGAACAGCTAACACTCAAACTCCTCCTACTATGTGCCAGGCACGATTACGAGAACATATAGCAATGCTCAGAATCCTCTTATCAGCAATGCGAGACCCTATTATTAGCACTTTCACTTTACAGACGAGGAAAGTGAGGCACAGAGAGATTAAGTTACTCACTCAAGGTCACTCTAAGGGGAAGGGCCAGTATTTGAACCCAGGGAGTCTCTGATCACAGGCTTTGTGCTCTGGAGGGGGTCAGACCTGACCTCACTCAGCCTGATTGCTCCGCTACCAAGAAGAGGTGTGACCTGCAGAATTGTTATCTAATCATTACCAGCACAGTCTTGCTAGCTCAGATCCTCGGAAATACTGCTATTCTTTGCTATATTGTAACATTAATAATAGTCAGATAATGCTCTAATATTTAAAATGGTTTCCAATTACCTTTAGAATAAAGTTTCAGCTACTTCTCATTGTTTTGGGTGCTTTGAAATAGCTGTTGCTTCCCACCCTCTTTCACTTCCACCCATTCTCCCCCCAGTTAGCTCATGTGCTGGGACCTCACCTCCGTTCTGTTATTTGAATGTACCGAGCTCTTCCCCTGCCTGGGAGAGTTGTACTGGCTGCACCATCTCCTTGAAATGCTCTTCCCTGGCTCTGCCTCAGCCTCCAGGTCTACACGGCCTGCTCCAAGACCCTTCCCTTTCCTCCCCCACTTCTGACGCCCTGTGCTCCCTGTCTAATGGGCTCACTTACTGCAGGGACCTAAAGCTGCAGCTGCCGCCCTGGCTCACAAATTGTATCCTTAGGGTTCATAGAAATCTATTTGGATAAAACGTGTATTTTTTCAATTATGGTAAAATACATGTAACATAAAATTTACCATCTTAATTATTTTTAAGTGTTCAGTTCAGCAGTGTTAACTACATTCACATTGTGCAACCAATCTCTAGAACATTTTCATCTTGCAAGACCGAAACGCCATACCCATGAATCAAAACCTCCTCATGTTCTCCTCCCCGCATCCCCTGGCAACTACCCTTCTACCTTCTGTTTCTAAGATTTTGACAACTCTAGGTACATCATATAAGTGAAACCACAGATTATTTGTCCTTTTGTGTCTGGCTCATTTCGTCTGATAAAATGTCCTCAAGGTTCATCTATCTGGTAGCATGTGCCAGAATTTCCTTTCTTTATAAGGCGGAACAGCATTCCGTCGTGTGTACATACCACAGTTTGCTTCTCTATTCATTCCGTCAGTGGGCACTTGGGTCGCTTCCACCTTTTGGCTACTCCGTGTAGTGCTGCTATGAGCATAGCTGTACACATAACACCCTGCTTTTTAAGCTCCAGTAGTCACGGCTCTGGCTGGGGACCTCGTGGGGTCACCTGCACACACTGGACTGTTCTAACTCCCCGACTTTTCCGGGCACCTCCTCCTCTCCTCTGCACTGTAGTCTATAGCCGCCACTTCTCCACGCCCCTGGGGAACTGTCAGTAGGACAATATTCTCCTGTTAGTTTTAGGATATTCATTTTGGTTTGACTCACCAGATGTATAAGTGGGGTGGAGAACTGTGTCTATAGTGTGGTTTCTGAGGACTCGGGGACATTATCATAACCCTTATATAACTCCTTTTAAACACCCTCTCCTGCCCGATGACACCCTACTTCTTGTGATGAACAGACCTCTTTACCACACTGGGCACTTGCTGGGGAACTGAGACCTGTGAACAGAGGGGGCATTGTGACCTAGTGGCACCGAGAAGTCAGTGGTGCTCAACCTGAGAGAAGATTCCAGAGGGAGTAAGTGGGAGCAGAGGAGGAACAGGAGGAGGCCTCTGAGAGGAGCACGAAAGACCACAGACACCAGATGCGATTGGTGATGGAGCTGGGGCTGCCATTTCCAGAAGGAGAAACATGGAACTATCTAATCATTTTCATGAGAAGTGAGTTGCTAGGGCCAGCTCTGGGGACAGCATGGGAAGGAGAGGGTGGACCCAGGTGTGGTTCTCCCTTGACTGCCGAGCTGTTTACAGACATGTGAACTTGGACAAGTTACTTAATATTCCCAAGCCTCTATTTTCTCTTGTGAACAAACCAGAATAATAACGTTTATTTTATAGTGTTTTGTTGGTAAAAACAATTTAAAAATGTATATGAGTGGGCTAAGGAGCACGCCTGCCACTTTGCAGATGTTCAATAAAAATTTTCCATCTTTCCCTGTTTTTCCTTGCATAGCTCACATCTAGCATAGTTCTTAGCCCAGAATTATCCCTTGGTAGGTATTTGGGGTGGAAGAAGGGAAAGAACGATGGTGTTTTATCCCCATCAGTCCCATTCTTGGGGATTTTGAATCTCCAGTCTGGGAAATTTACCGAACACCTCATCAGGACTGGAGATTCCTGGAACGAATCTGCACTCCGCAGTTGAGTGTTTCCAGAATGAACGGGAGGTGGGCGTTGCTGGACATGGGTGAGGCAATGTCTATTATTTGAGTTAACAAGGACAAGTAGACACAATGTTCACAGTATTAATAAAACCGGAGACATTTCCTCATCAGCAACCTTCATATTGTGAAAGAGCCCACGAGAGCCTAAAAGACATTCACAGACCAGCTGTAATGAGCAGATCTCTCTGCACCAAGTACTTTCTTTCCTCCCTATCGTGCTACTAGAATTGAAATTAAGCATCAAATTTGAAACTCAGCTAGGAGTGGCCCCACCAGGAAACGCAGTGGTCTGGGGTGAGAATGTAAGCACTAGGCCCCTGTGCTGGATGGGATTTTCCTCAGCATATTCGTGGTATTTTCTGTTCCTCTTCGGTTCCCAGATGAAGTGTTGCACAACCCAGCTGTGTACTTTGAGAGAGGTCCCAGAATGGCAGTGTGGAGAAAGGGTGTAGACTGCCCTCAGAAAGGCCAGTAACCCCTGATCTCCTAAGGAGTCAACTACGTAAAGGAATCCAGCATCTCTATGAAACCACAGGGGAATGCCAATGTCGCCAGATCCATTCTTCTTCCCCTAAAAAAACAAAAAAACCCACAAAGCTTAGGTTGACAATATGGAAGAAATCAAGTGGGAAACACTTATTTTCTGTCCATACCTGTGCTCTCCTTATTTGCCTTTGAAGGAAAAATAAAAGAGAATTGAATTTAGATTATTAATTATTATCATCATTGCAAGGAATTAAAATATCACAATGATATATCTAGGCTGAGTCTTAAAAATTGAGGAATAAAAAACTAGACAGAGAAAGCAGACAAGGACTGAGGGAGTAAGGGAGCTGGAAAGTCCCAGGCAGGGAGTGCAGCATGCCCCAAGGCATATTGTTCCAGCTGATCTCTAATGTTTCCCCTTTGTGTTTGTTGTTTTCTTTGCTCATGTCTTTGAACTGTTGCTCCAGCTATTCAACTCATTTCCTTTACACTAATCCGTTTCTGTGTTCATACTGAACTTTGGACTTCGTTCTATTTCCGGTTAGCAAATGCTATCCTTGCAATTCATCATTCATTCATTCATTCGTTCAATAAGAACTAATGTCTGCTCACCTGTGAGGGAAGATGCCTGTTACCTGTGAGGCACCATAGGTACTGAAGGAATGTGGAAGAATAAGACCTGCTTCCTATCCTCAAGAAACCCACAATCTAGTAGAGGAAGTAGATGTGGATTAGCTAACTGTGATTTATATCAGCAATTCATTCATTCATTCATTCATGTATTCAACAAATATGTACAGAGTTCCTGCTATGTGCCAGGAACTGTGCCATACACTGGGGATACAAGCTTATTTTCTGTCCACGACTATGCTCTCCTTGTTTTCCTTTGAAAGCAAATTAAAAAATAATTTGATCTAAATAATTATTATATTATCATCATTAATGTCAACATCATTGAAGGAGAGTTCGTGAATAAATAAGAGGGACAAGGTCCCTGCCCTTGGGGAGTTTATAGTCCATGTGGAGACACATGTGATGACCAGGGTCTTGGAAGACTCCAAGAGGAAGGGTCATAAGAAAATTGGGGGTTGTGAAGGAAGGTTTTCCTTCTCCTATTGTCTGCCTTTCGGTAAGCACTAACTGTCAACTTCTGCAACAGATGTTGGTTACCCATGGCAACATCTGAAGCAAGCAATAAAGAACTGAGGAAAGCACACGCTCACACCCTGACATTAGCTTACCCACGTGGCCCTCTGAGTGTGCTGATCAGGAACGTAAAAGGAGCTCCTTTTTCATTAGAAACGCTCCAGTACTTCATCATTAGAGTGGGTGTGCTGACTTCGGAGAGAATCTTTAAAAATTTTTTAAATTTTGCCCTAAAATTTGCCAAATGTGTTATTCGAATAAACTGAGTTGTATGTAATTTGGGAAGGGGAAAAATACCTGGATTTTTTTAAGTTTAATCAAACAATTTCCTAGTTCTCTGAGAACAGAGTCCAAACACCTTGACAAGATTTATAAGGGCTTCCATGACCTGGGCTCAGCCCTATCTCCAGCCTTATCCTGTCCCACTATTTTCTTTAGCCTTCATTTTATTGAAAAGCTTTCACATTCCCTAATAGCCTTTATTCTCACTTTCCTCTTGGACATTGCATATATTATCCCTTTTTTTTCCTGCCTGTGACCCCCTTTCTTCCCCTATCTCTCTCTCCTTCTCTAGTGTCCTCCTAGTCTGGCTTCTAACATCATTTTCTCTTCAGATAGGACTAATCCAGCTCTTCTTTTGACTATAACCCTACAATGGGATGATGGCCTTGCTATGGTTTCTATTTCCTTCAACGACCCTCCCCACCTATCAGAGCACCAACAATGTGTTGTTATAATACTTTGTTTAAATATCCTCTTTCTCCCACTAGGCTGGGAACTCTATGACAATGAAGCCATGCTTGTCTTGTTCACAAGTTTATTAATGAGCTCAGTACAGTAATTGCCAAATAAATATTAGTTGCATTAACACATCAGGATCATCAGTAAATATAGTTTATACTGATAGTAATCATACTAGTCAGCTATTGCAACATAACAAACCACCCCAGAATTCACTGGTGTGAAATTGTAAGCTTTCGTTGTCATGCTCACATCTCTACAGGTGGCTGTGGTGGCTTTGCAGGGCACCTGGGGCAGGATTTTCTCATGGCAATGACAGAAGTTCAAGGGGCAGAGCCTAACCACACAAGCGCATCTCAAGCCCTTGCTTGTTTTATGTCCATTAACATCCCATTATTAAAGCAAGTTACATGGCTAGGCCCACATTCACATATGGGAAATATACTCTGCCCACAGGGAGTGGGTGAGGGGACTGAATATTTGCTGAATAATAATCCAAGAGATCATAATTACAAAGGATCAACCATGATCTAGACACTGTTTATTTGATAGAAATTCTCTTTTTCCTATATTCCATTATTAAGTAAATTTACTCAGTGCACTATACCAGGTTGCTTGAGAAATTCATAATTAGAAAACGAGTCATGGAATCTGCCACTAGCAGCATGCTTTCAATATCTTTATTACATAGTACGTAGCACTGCTTGCTCAAAAAGCATTTAAAAGTGTGGGATGACATGGATGTAGGGTTTAGGTGGAGGCAAGAGAAAGGTGATATGCTTTAGTGGTTAGGAGCACAGGCTCCTAGGTAAGATAAAACATGAATACAAATCATTACTCTACAAGAAATTGTATTATATACTTGATAAAGATTACATTTCATAGTGGAGCTAGCAAATATTTTGCTAACAGAATAAGATGGTTAGCAAGTGGGTTCTGCTTCTTGCTAACGATCTGATTGTGGGTAGTTGCTTGAATCGTTTGTCTCCCTCACCTCCCCTGTAAAATGGATGTGATAATAGTACCAAGCTCATAGAGTGGCTGCAAGATAAAACAGCACCTGCTGTGTATTAAACTTGGCACAGAGTAAACACTCCATTCATACCCATTCTCTCTGCATGCTTCTGCTCTATTATGCCCTTGTTAAGGCCAAATTACAAAGCGTATAACCCCATCATCTGCTAGAAATTGTGGATGTCATTAACTGCTTTGTTTTATCTCCATTTGGGGGTCCCTTTGATGTGTGATTCATTAAGAAGAAATCTTCAAGGCACGAGGTATAAGTTAGACCTCATTTCTTAGAGCCTATCATCTTAAACATCCAGTTTGCATTACTTCTCCCCTAAGCACATCATCTTGCTTTTAACAAGTCCAAAGAGCTTCTAAAACATCTCTGCCTATTTATGACTTTTTGTGCCCCCACCGCTGCTGTCTCTCCACAGGTGGTATCACTCACCACAACTCTCACCTCTGTATATGTGATACCTTAACCTATATCGAAATCCAGAGATACACATCTACATGTCAGATTTCTCACTGGAGTTTTCTAAATGAGTATCATCCTGGTATCTCAATACAATGTATTAAACACTAAATTTCAAGTTCATTCTCCAAGTCTGCACCTCTCCAGTGTTCCTTATCTCGGTAAACAGTTTCATAATCCATCCAGCCACAAAGGTTAAAACCTCATGATTGTCTTTGATTTACATCTTCGCTCACCCTCCTAATCCATCCAGTAAGTAGGCTGGTCAAGATGATTTGGGCTATGAAGTAACATAAAACCCTGACATTAATCAGCTTAAATGTAACAATTAGAAAGAATGTAACAATTAGTTCAGAAGATGGCAGGGCTCCAGAACCACTTTACCCCAATTTTCTTGGCTTCTCTGGCTCTAGCCTCTGTGTGTAAGCTTCACTGCCACACTGACCACAAATTGGCTCTAGCAACTCTAGGCATTGTAATCTATAAAATAGCACTGAGAGCTTCCAATGGCAGAACTGTCTTTCTTAGGAGTGAGGACACCCTTACTAGATGTTGCCTGATGTTTCACTGGCTCATAGATCAATAATTGGCAATCACCCACAAAGAGGATGGATTTATCATGCTGGGTTTACACCACCACACCAGTTACTCTTAATCCTATTTCTTTGACAATAAAATCTAATGAGTCCTATATATTTTACCTCCTCAATGCTTTGAGCTTGTTCCTGCCCATGTTACTGCCTTAGTTAAAACATTCCACAGGAACTATTAATTTTGGCCATACTGGTTTTTACAGCCCTGAACTCACTACACTCCCCACCCCAATTTTTTTAATACATTCAGCAGAGATAGGTTTAGAAGAGAGTTCACAATATGTCATGTCTTAGAAAACATTCATGCATGCTTTCTCATAGGATGGAATTCATACTATACAACTGAGCATTCATACTCCTTCAAAATTTGGCACCTTTCCCTTTCCAATGTTATTTTCTGCAAATCTTAACAGTTTATACTGTCTCTATATTAGTTTACAGTAGAAGGCTCTATGCTAAATCTTTTCTATGCATTATCTCAATTACTCTGCACAATTCTCTGTGAGGTCGATACTATTGTCATTGACAAGTATAAAGTTACAGAAAAGGAAACTAAGATTTAGGCAGGTCAAGTAATTTTCCCAAGGTTACCTAGAGAGTTGTATGTCTGAAGTTTAGAACCAGGGCTGTCTAACTCCAAAGCCTGTGCTCCTAACCACTAAAGCATATCACCTTTCTCTTGCCTCCACCTAAACCCTACATCCATGTCATCCCACACTTTTAAATGCTTTTTGAGCAAGCAGTGCTAGGTACTATGTAATAAAGATATTGAAAGCATAATTGCTACCCTCAAGTAGTCTGCATTCTAGTGTGAGAGAGAGACATACAAACAATTTTAAGGGTAGAGGGATGTGTAGACTCCAAGGTGCCATATAAGTATATCTTTAGTTGAATTAATTTCAGTAATGCTTTCTGTAGATTCATAACATTAACCATGTTAATCCTTGACTGGTGAGCTAACAGCTTTGCATGTACCTTAAATAAATGGGACTTAATTAATTTAAAATGTTTCTCTACAGCAAAGGAAATAATCAACAGATAAATAAACAATCTACAGAATGGGAGAAAATATTCGCTAACTATGTATCCTACAAAGGGCTACTATCTAGAATCTACAAAGAACTCAAACAAATCAGCAAGAAAAAAAAACACATTAAAAATGGGCAGAAGATATGAACAGAATTTTTTCAAAAGAAGATATACAAATGGCCAACTGACATGAAAAAATGTTTAACATCACTAATCATCAGGGAAATGCAAATTAAAACTGCAGTGAGATACCGCTTTATCCCTATTAGAATGGCCATGATTAAAAACTCAAAAAACAATGGGTGTTGGCATGATGCAATGAAAAAGGAATGCTTATACACTGTTGGTGAGACTGTAAAGTAGTACAGTCTCTATGGAAAACAGTGTGGAGATTTCTCAAAGAACTAAAGAACTATCATTTGATCCAGAAATCCCACTACTGGAGATCTACCCAAAGGAAAAGAAATCATTATATCAAAAAGACACCTGTATCTGAATGTTTATCACAATCAGAACAAGTCACATTTGCAACGATATGTAATCAACCTAAGTGCTCATCAATTGATTAGTGGTTAAAGAAAATGTGGTATATATTGGCCATAAAAAGGAAGGAAATAATATCATTTGCAGCAACTTGGATGGAACTGGAGAACATTATCCTAAGTGAAGTATCTCAAGAATGGAAAACAGACACCACATGTTCTCACTAATAAGTGAGAGCTAAATAATGAGCATACATGCTCATAAAGTGGTGTAAAGGACACTGGAAACTAAGAAGGGGGAGGATAGGAGGGAGTGAGGGATAAAATCTTACCCATTGGGTACGATTTGTGCTATCTGGTGATGCACACACTAAAAACCCTGACTTCAGCATTATATAATTAATTCATATAGCAAGAACACTTATATCTTCCCATATTTTGAAATAAAAATTAAAAAAAAAACAGAGTGGCTGAATGGATAAAAACCAATACACAACTCGATGCTGTCTACAAGAAACTCACTTCACCTATGAAGACACACAGAGACTGAAAATGAAGGGATAGAAAATGATATTCCATGCAAATGGAAACAAAAAGAGAGCAAAAGTAGCTATACTTGTATCAGATAAAATAGAATATAAGTCAAGAATGATAAAAAATAAAGGCCATTATATAATATCAATGGGGTCAATACAGCAAGAGGATTTAACAAATATAAATATATCTGCTCTCAACATTAGAACACCCAGATATAGAAAAAAAATATTAATAGACCAATTAAAGGAAGAGATAAACTACAATACAATAATAGTAAGGAACTTCAACACCCCACCTTCAGCAATGGACAAATCACCTAGACAGAAAATCAACAAAGAAACATTGGAGTTCAAGTGTACTATTGACCAAATGGACCTAATGGACATTTACAGGACATTCCACACAATAGCTTTGCAGAATACAGCTCAGAAACATTTTTGTCAATGACACATAGAACATTCTCCAAGATAGACCTTATATTAGGTCACAAAACAAGTCTTAATAAATTTTTTTAAATTGAAATAATATCAAGTATATTTTCTTATTGTTATAGAAAGTTCAGTCCTTGTCCCTGAGGCTGAATCAGTGCGAATGAAGAATGAGGACAAGTGGCTTGAGGAAAAGGAAAGAGAAGTTTATTAATTTGCTGGCAAATGAGGAGGTCAGTGGACTAGCATCCCAAAGACTCCCATCTTGACTTTAAGGAGAAATAGAGGGTTTTTTAAAAAGAGGGTTTTTGTTAGTTGGGTTCAGAGTATACGTGACCAGTGTCACATGTCATGGCTTCAGGGTATTGGTGTTTAACTATAACTGGCGGTTTCAGTCAGCTTTATCTCTGGTGATGACAATCTCGTGACCCTTGTCTGGAAAATTCTGTTGAGCCATGTCCTGTGGTTTCAGATACTAGAAAACAAACAGCAAAGAATATTTTTCTGCCCCTTTGATTACTGGTCTTAGGTAGGAACACAGGTTTTAATTCTCAAAAAGTGTGGCAGGGATTTAAATAGACAACTCATAAAACATTTCATTATCCTTTTTCAGACCTTACCTCTGTTGCATTACCACAATGAAATAAAACTAAAAATCAATGACAGAATGAAAGTTGGAAAGTACAAATTCATGGAAATTAAACAGCATGTTCCTGAACAATGAAGGGATCAATAAAGGAATTAAAAAGGAAATTTAAAAATTCCCTGAGACAAATGAAAATGGAACCACAACACACCAAAACCTATAAGATACAGCAAAACCACTTCTAAGAGGGAAGCTAATAGCACTAAACATCTACATCAAAAAGGTAGAAAGACTTCAAATAAACACCCTAACCATGCACCTCAAGGAACTAGAAAAGCAAGAACAACCCAAAACCAAAAGTAATAGAAAAAAAAAAAAAACACCCTAACCATGCACCTCAAGGAACTAGAAAAACAAGAACAAACCAAAACCAAAAGTAATAGAAAAAAAAAATAATAAAGAACAGAGCAAAAATATATGAAATTGAGATGAAAAAACAATATAAAAGACCAAAAAAACTGAAGTTGGTTTTTTGAGAAGATAAACAAAATTGAAAAATCTTTAACTAGAAAAGAGAGAAGACTTTTATCTAGAAAAAAAGCAGAGAAGACTCAAATTGTAAAATCCGAAACAAAAAGGACACATCACAACTGATACCACAGAAATGCAAAAGACCATTAGAGACTATTATGAACAACCATATGCCAACAAATTGGAAAACCTAGAAGAAAATGGATAAATTCCTGGACATGTACAACCTACCAAAACTGAACCATAAATAAATAGAAAACCTGAATAGACCAATAATAAGTAACAAGATTGAAGCAATAATAAAGAGTCCCCCATCAAAGAAAAGCTTAGGACTGGCTGGCTTTACTGTTGGATGCTACCAAACATTAAAAGAAGAACTAATATCAATTCCACTCAGACTATTTCAAATAATTGAAGAGAAGGAGATACTTCCATACCTAATATATAAGGCCAGCATTACCCTAATACAAAAATAAGACAAGGACACAATAAAAAGAGAAAACTATAGGTCAATATCCCTGATGAACATAGATACAAAAATCCTCAACAAAATACCAGCAAATAAAATTCAACAACACATTAAATAATCATTTCATCGTGATCAAGTTGGATTCATCCCAGGGATGCAAGGATGGTTTAACATATGGAAATGAATAAATGTGTTACATTACATTAACAGAGTCAAGACCAAAACCACATGATCATTTCAATTGATGCTGGTAAAGCATTTGATAAAATTCAACATCCTTTCATGATAAAAGCTCTCAACAAAACCTGAATATAGAAGAAACATACCTCCGAAAAACAAAGGACATGTAGGACAGTCCCACAGCTAACATCACACTGAATGGGGAAAAATTGAAAGCATTTTCTCTAAGATTCCGAACAAGACAAGGATGTCCACTTTCACGGCTTTTATTCAGCATAGTACTGAAGGTCATGGCCAGAGAAACTAGGCAAGAGAAAGAAATAAAAGGCACTCAAATTGGAGAGAAAGAAATCAAACTATCCTTGTTCACAAATGACATGATTTTGTGCATGGAAAACCCTGAAGACTTCATCAAAAAAAGTTAGAACTAATAAACGAATTCAGTAAAGTTGCAGGATACAAAATCAATATACAAAAATCAGTAGCATTTCTATACACCAACAGCAAAAAGTCTAAAAAAGAAACAAAGAAAGCAATCCATTTAAAATGGCTATTAAAAATATCTAGGGGCCGGGCGCGGTGGCTCACGCCTGTAATCCTAGCTCTCTGGGAGGCCGAGGCGGGCGGATTGTTTGAGCTCAGGAGTTCGAAACCAGCCTGAGCAAGAGCGAGACCCCATCTCTGCTAAAAATAGAAAGAAATTAA
>CAUYRB010062694.1:0-13777 GCA_963574695.1 Propithecus perrieri | reverse complement strand
AATGTGGTATATGTATACCATGGAGTACTATTCAGCTTTAAGAAACAATGGTGATATAGCACCTCTTGTATTCTCCTGGAAAGAGCTGGAACACATTCTGCTAAGTGAAGTATCCCAAGAATGGAAAAACAAGCACCACATATACTCACCATCAAATTGGTATTAACTGATCAACACATAGAGGCACATATACGAATAACATCTATTGGATGTTGGGCACGGAGAAGGGGGGAGGAGGGAGGGGGGAGGAGAGGACGGGTATATGCATACACAAAGAGTGCGATGCGCACCATCCAGGGGATGGACACGCTTGAAGCTTGGACTTGGGGGGGGGGGCAAGGGCAACAAACGTAACCTAAACATCTGTACCCCCATAATATGCTGAAATTAAAAAAAAAAAGAAGATGTCTTTCAACCACAAGATTCATTGTCAATATCATGTATGTATGTACACACATATATGTATATACCTGTGTCATTCTTTATGGAGGTCAGTATACTGTCATATTAATATACATAATTTAAATTACTCTGATATTAAACTTTAATTTATACTTGACAATTATGCATGAATATGTGTTTGAAGAAATAGCAAGTAATGCACTAGTAATTGAAACACTTTAAATATTAACACATTTAATATGTTTAATCTCATAACAATCTATAGGATAAGGAATACTATTATAGGCTTATAATACTAAGAAATACTATTATCTCCATTTTAAAGATGAAGAGACTGAGGCATGGAGAGTAAGGAATAGAGTCACAATTGAAACCAAGCAATCTGGCTTCAGAGTCAATGTGCTTAAGTCCTAAAATAAAAAAAATAATAATAATTTCATTATTTTTTAGGCATGAATAAAAGAACCAGTACAAAATGGGTCAATGCTTTGATTAAATTTAAATGTAGCATGACACATCTCTAAGTATACATCATTTACTAGATTTAGAAAGAACAGAGATGCCAATCACCCCAAAATGACTAGAATAATCACATGAAAAAATTCTTTAAAATGTGAAGGAACAAGTGGATGTAAAATATAATTAAGATAAAGTTTCACTGTCTCCACTTCACCTTACAGAGACCAAAAGGTAAGAATCTGTTAATTCTGTTTTTTCATTTGCAGAAGCATTCTGTGAGCATAATCATATTCATCACTGCATATTTTTTCACGCCAGATCTGTTCATAGAAGAAACAGGCACAGTTTACTGCCCATTAAATTCTGAGGTGTTAAATATATATTTGAAAGTTTAATGATTTTTTAAAAACTTTAAGCTGCTCTGACAAAGTCTACTACATAAATGAGATAATAAAAGTAATGTTATTGTATCAGATTCTACATATTTGCATTAAATAGAAATTCTGTGTTTATTCAAGAATAAAGTGGTTCAGAGTGATGTTATGTATAATTGCACAAACCTGGAAATACCTAAATGTCCTTGCTGTAACAAGAATTTGGTTAAATAGATTGCCTCTTGAACAACACAGGTTTGAACTGCCCGAGTCCACTTGTACATGGATTTTGTTCTGCCTCTGATATCTCTGAGACAGCAAGACCAACACCTCTTCTTTCTTCTCTTTCCTCAGCCTACTCAATGTGAAGACAAGCAGGATGAAGACCTTTATGACAGTCTACTTCCACTTCATGAATAGTAAATATATTTTCTCTTCCTTATGATTTTCTTGATAACATTTTCTTTTGTCTAGCTTACTTTATCATAAGAATACAGTATATAGCACATGTTATATAAAAAATGTGTTAAGCAGGCCGGGGGCGGTGGCTTACGCCTGTAATCCTAGCACTCTGGGAGGCCGAGGCAGGAGGATTGTTTGAGCTTGGGAGTTCGAGACCAGCCTGAGCAAGAGCGAGACCCCGTCTCTACTAAAAATAGAAAGAAATGAATTGGACAACTAAAAATACATAAAAAAAAAAAAAATTAGCTGGGTATGTTGGCACATGCCTGTAGTCCCAGCTACTTGGGAGGCTGAGGCAGAAGGATTGCTTGAGCCCAGGAGTTTGAGGTTGCTGTGAGCTAGGCTGATACCACGGCACTGTAGCCCAGGCAACAGAGCAAGACTCTGTCTCAAAAAATAAATAAATAAATATAAGTGGCAAAAGACCTTTCACCTTCTAAAGCTTTTCATGTTTAGAATTTCTGAGCCCCTGGTAATCACTTCATCTTTCCAAACAGTAAACCCTTTTGTGCCCCTACTTCCTACTTTAATCCTAAGATAGACCCATTACAAAATCCCCTGAGTACTTGGAATTTCCATACTTTTACGCAGCTTTCCTTCTGAGAGCTACAAGTTACTCATAATTGCCTTTCTTGTGTCTCTAAAATTATATTTATTGCAAAAATGGATGTGATTTAGGATGAGAAGACGTGGATTGTGTCCACACTATCTATGCATGTGCAGTCTTGGAATAGGCACTCAGTCTCAGTTTCTTCTCTGTAAAACGGTTCACAGCAACGCCCACCTCATAGTTTTGCTCAATACTTAAGATGCAAATATGTATAAAAGTGCCTTTTAAACCACCCAGTGCCATCTGCTGTTAAGATCAAGGGTGCCCTGCCCTCTCTCACATGGAGAGGCCCCCTAAACTGTCCCCTTCCTATCTCATGGTACTTCCCTGTCCAGGAACCTCCATTTGGCTGTCTTACCTAGAACTGCCCTTCCCAGCTCTTAGCTGACAATACTTGGGAAAGAACCTGATGAATTTATTCAAACACAGACCCATGGAATTGAAGCTATGCTGAGGGCATTAGTAGTAGCAGGCCTGGAGTCAGCAGTTGGGAAGGAAGGAAGAGGAGGGGAAAGATGCTGAGATCTGGTACCTGGGTATTTTCTCAGCTTCTCTATTACTCCACCCTCCACCAAGTGCAAGATTCAAATGTAGAGCTCAACAGTGACTAAATTAGTCAACAGACATTGCTTAAATACATGGTTTTTACCTGAGTTATGTGCAGCAAGAGTAAGTTATGGACTCTGCCCTTGAGTATAATATGGTTGAAGACAGCACTCACATAGAAGGGTATTTAAAATGAATAATAATTTAATGCCTAAGTAGTCTTAGACTTTGTAGGCATGAGTGAGTCTTAACAAGCTCTCTTGGTGTTCACTGTTTAAGACCTACAAAGGGAGAAGAAGGATCTGATGATGATGAAACAGAAAATGGCCCCAAACCGAAAAAGCGCCGTCCACCAAGAGCAGAGAAGAAAAAGGCTGTAAGTTTATAGTACTGTGTTTTTCTGTGCCCTGGTAGACATAAAAGATTGCTTACACTAGAATACATCCTTTCTCTGCAGCTACCTCAAGTACAAATGCTTTTCAAAGTTTATTGGTGGCTGTTTGATTATATTATTATAGTGCAAACTCAGTTTAACAAGATGTTCTAATATAAGGGTCTTGACTAATCTATTATGTTTGACATTCTTTCTTTAGCCCAAGCCAGAACGTCTGCCTCCTTCAATGAAGGGAAAAATAAAATCCAAAGCCATAATATCATCAAGTGATGATTCTTCAGATGAGGATAAACTTAAAATTGCTGATGAAGGGTAGGAATTTTTGCCTTGATAAATTCTTCTAATGATGCAGGTAAACCAAAAGTGGTGGTTAATCAGCCTTTCTGTACTAGGAAAAATATACTTTTTTTTCTTTTTCTTTTTCTTTTTCTTCCTTTTCTTTTCTTTTTTTTTTTTTTTTCAAAGGGGGAAACAACAGACTCTTGAAAATTGGAGGAAATAGATAACTAGGAGTGGCCACTGGGCCAAGATGTCTTCTGTCTAGTGTCTTCTGTCTAGTTTCTTAGAATCTTACAGTTGGAGAAAACTTTAGCAGACGTGTTCTAACCCCACCATTTTGTCCTGCTACATGCTTCTCCCTCAAAAACGAAAACCTATTTTGAAATCTCATTTCTTCATGGACATTAGCTGAAATTTCGTAGATGACATCCTCCTAAATGAAATGTATCAACGCTACCTGCTCCATGGAAGGATTATTCTAGACTGCTTATACAGTACTCTCCTTTAGTGCATGGCCCACCTGGGGAAGCAATACTTGATTTTATTTGTCCTAAACTTGCCCCCCAAGCTCAAGTTGCCCCTCCATTTGGATTCTTAGACTAGGACTCTTAATACCATACTACACCAAGTTCTATAGCCATTGTTTCAGTCATGCATTCAACAGACGTTTGAACATGCATCCTGTACGATAGGGTAAGTGCTAGGGACACAGAGAAAAAGGACATAGACCTATAAATTCCTCAGGGGATCTTTGCTTCAGAGGTAGTGGAGAATAACAAACCAAAACCACCTTGTAGTGGGCTGTTATCGCTTACATTTTGGATTTATTGCTCTCCGGAGACCATACCTAATGGAGTTTGGGTGGTGGTGGGAATTGTAAGAGATGGGGTTTTTTGTAAAAGAAAAGGTGTTTGATTTGAGTCTTAAAGGAAGAATAGGGAGGTCTGGTTGGTTGGAGGTGAGGCAGGGGTTAGCATGTTAAGGAGGGTGAGCGTTCTGGCGGGGGACTGTCCTCACAGGGTAGAGGTCTGTAGAGAACCATCTGTGAAGATCTGCAGTTCCCTTTTTCTCTGAAGACACTGACTGACACAAATTTGGATTGTTTTTCCCTAAAACACTATTTTGCCCTTGCCCCCACGGTGTTACCCTATTCCGCTGGTTAGAGGCATGCCTTATCAGCGTAATGAAATGTGTGGTTTTTAAGGAATGAGCACTGTTAAAATGTGTAGGCAGAAAGGTCCATTGTTAGAAGATGAGCTGCTGCCAAGCCTGTACCTGAGGTCAAGGCCAAGTTTATTTGAGCTATTTGCATCACTAAACTTTGTCCTGACCATCATAAAATGTGTTTGCTTATTCGGGCAGATGGAGTGAAATGAATTGGATCCCAGGGAACCCACTGACCTTTAATAGGTATACACAATAAATATGCGGTGTCTCCTCCTTCGTCACTCTTGATGTTCTCTCAGGATGACCTGGGTTATATAATGTACCTCAATCTTGTTTCAGATTGAGGCACAGAGAATCTTTCTCCAATCTTCAGGGATATATTAGTTTCCGAAGAGAATACTAAATTTCACCTCCCTCACCCTTCCTAGACTGAACCCTGTAGGATTCAGTTTTCCTTTCTTGGAATATCTGTCTTGGAAACCAAAATTAAGGAATATGCCAGAGTAGTATGTCTTCTCTGAAGCAGCTGTCACAGTGGTTAAGGGAATGTTCTTTCCCCTAGAGCCTCCAGGAAGCCAAGACTCCTAGGGTGCTGCCGCCACTCTAAGCATAAGCATGTCTGCCCTTTCCCTTTACATGTCACCTGGCAAGTAGAGGGGGAACTCAGGAGGAAAGGTGGACAAGCCAAAGGACCCTCTTAGCCCCAGATTCTGATCTCGAGTAAGTCTAGTCATGGTTGAGGGGACGTAGTCCAGTAGCAAATTTTGGGATAGAAACAGTGGCTTCACTCTTCTTCAGGTATCTGTTATCACAGACGGTACCAGGACAGGGAAGTGTCTCACTCTTGCAGCCTTGGCAAAGGGTCAGTTCTTCAAAGTCTTGACAGCTAACTAAGATCCTGGGTTTCACCTTTGTTGCTGTTATTTTGTGTATAAAGATAAATATTTCCCTTCCTTCTCACAATTTTATATATGAAATTGGGAAATGTTTCATTCTGATGAAAAGTACCCAGTGAGAATCACTTTGTTTATATTCTGACTTGTCGCTAAAATGCCTTATTCTTTTTTCCTTTTTAATTCTTTTTGTATTGTGAAATATATTAAATTTACAGAATAGCACACAAAACAAGCATCACAAAATGAATACCTGTGTAACCACCACCATTAAATGCCCTTATTTTTTTAAAGCACATTATCTCTGCTGGTCAAGGCCCCAGTTAGCCAGAACCGTCAGTTTCTAACTAGTGCTTATCTTCGCCAGACATCCCAGGAACAGCAACAGCAACAGCAACAGCGACTCAGATGACGATGAGCCGGAGAGGAAACATGCCTCGTCAGAGAGCGATTCCGATGACAACCAGAACAAGTCTGGCAGTGAGGCCAGCAGTCCCCAGAGGCCTCAAAGACGGCAGTCAGATGAGGATTCAGACAGCGACCAGCCATCCAGAGAGAGAAGGCCCTCGGGTTCCGAACAGTCTGACAATGAGTCTGTGCAGTCAGGGAGAAGCCGCTTAGGAGGTTCTGAGAACGACTCTCGCCCAGCTTCTCCCAGCGTCGAGTCAGACCACGAGTCTGAGAGAGGCTCTGAGAGAGGATCTGATAACGAGGGCTCCGGCCAAGGTTCTGGAAATGAATCCGAACCGGAGGGATCGAACAACGAGGCCTCGGACAGAGGCTCAGAACATGGGTCAGATGATAGTGACTAGGTTTTATTTCATAAATAAGCTTCATCTCTGGAGGAAACTTTTTTAATATATGAAAGCTGTGATAAAAACGTTTCAGATGTTTAGTCAATTGTGAAACTTTTCTTAAGGCAATTTTGTTTTCTATCCATTTGTATATTACTAAGCCCCAAGAGACATTTCCCTTGCTAGAGTCCAATTTTTTGAGTCACTTTTGCAAATGAGACTATTCTTCATTGTGGTACAATCCCACCTGTTGTATGTGAAAACTGCAGTAAAAATATACCCAGATGCTAAATCATTCCTACAAAGGTTTGACTGAAACCGTGGCAGATGTCTCATCTTCTTTGTATGTTAAGCAGCATACTGTTTTGATTTTTTTATTGCAATCTTTTACCAAATGGTGCACAAACTTGGTATTAATGTCTTTGTTCCAGTTTGAGTTTAGACTGAGAATATTTTTGTTTTCTGGAGGAAAAGGTATCTACTGTGTAATTGCACCAAAGTACATATGAAAGGAAGGTTTTCAATAGTGTAATACTGCAGCCATGTAGATAAAATCACAAGTATATAATTTGTTAGGTTAAATAAGGTGTGGAAAAATGCTTTTCTGTTAGTAGAATGCAAAAACCTACCTAAGCGACATAATAAAATTCTTTTACCAACTTTTGTGGGTAATTTTGTGTCTTTTTTTGCTTGATACATTTGTATATGAAAATGTAGCAGAAGTAATGTAGATATTTGGAAAATCCTGCATTTGGCAGAAGGTTGTTTCCTCAAGACTTGTGATTCTTTGCACATTTAGAGTTTTTTTTAAAGATGCAGGAAAACTAAAGTACTAGTATGTATTTTTATTTTCAATAAGTAATTAACAAGAGTAATATTTTTATGTAGCAGTTCGTAGAGCTTTAATTAACATAGTCAAGTATTTTTTTCCATTTATTTTTTATTTGTATACATTCATAGGGTACAAATGCAGTTTTGCTACATTGACATACTGCATTGTGGAGAAGTCAAAGCCTTTAGTGCACACATCACTGAAGCAATGCACATTGTACCCACCAAGGAACCTCGCATCATCCACCCCTCGAGTCTCCACTGTCTATCATTCCACACTCTGCTTCCATGTGTACACGTTATTTAGCTCCCACTTATAAGTGAGAAACATGTGTTATTTGTCTTTTCTGTGTCTGAGTTGTTTTTCTTAAGATAACGGCTTCCAGTTCCATCCATGTTGCTACAAAAGACAAATAGTATTCCATTGTGTCTGTTTACCACATTTTCTTTATCCAGTCCTTCATGGATGAACACTTAGGTTGATTCCGTATCTTTGCTATTCAACAAGTATTATTAAATGTACTATATTAGGCATTGAGTTGAGAATGCAGAGATAAAATGCCCTTTCTGTCCTCAAAAATCAAGTGAAGATAAGTTTATTGTCCCCGTGGGGTGATAATGTTTGCACAGGTTGCAGGAGCACAAAGGATGTTGCCAAACAGCTCCCAGTTGGAGGAAGCAGTCAGGCAAGGTTTCTTGAAGGACAGGAGTCCTGAGAGATGACTCAAAGGCCTGGCCGGATAGAGAATTCCAGGAAGGGTGTTTTAGGCAGAGTCACGTGTACAGTTCTAAGAACTATAACAACGTAAGGGAGGCCAGGCAGGTATCCTGCTTTGAAAGGTGAGGAGCCTGAAATTCGGAGGTTTGTTGAACGTGTGTGTCATGCAGCTGGTAATGGTGAGGTTCAGACTAGAATCCAGGTCTTCCCTCTCCTCTTTCCCTGCTTTTTCCAATATGCCACACTTCATACTTGAGGCAAAGTAGTTAATCCCCAAGTGACAAGAATCTATCTAATTTAAAAGCATTTCTCAACTGATGACTCACTTCAGGCAGTAATTTAAAAAAAAGTACATTCACAGACAGTCCTTTGGAAAGCTATTTATGGAGGGTTTCAACCTAATGTGTGTCATGATTTCTCCGATGATTCGCTCCAGGTTTTGGCTACAAAGGTGTTTTTGAGTACATGTCTCCAGTTACAATTTTTGAGTCAGTTCTGCCTTTGTATGAGTATTTCTCCCAGGTGTGTCCCCAGATTCACAGAACAGCAATATTTTCCCCTAGCCAATTTGCCCACATCAGAAGCCCCTGGGGGCTCTCTTCAGAAGCGGCGTCCTCCCGTGGCTGCAGTTAAAGCCTACGCCCTGCAAAGTGACCCAGGTGTGGGAAGTGCTCTACTGAAGCTGAAGGCCCTTCTGACAAAGGAGTCTTAACCGGCCTGTTGCCTTTGCTCTACTGCTGCTTCCAGGAACTCACACAAGCTCATAAGGATCAACCTTCCATCTCTTAGTGGAGTTGTCCACAGGAGAAGGCAGCGTAGCATAGTTGGTTAACAGCAGATACCGGAATCCAGGAGTCCTGGATCAGACTCTTGCTTTGTGACACTGACCCGCACGTGACCCTTAGGCACGCTACTCCCCCTAGATGGGTCACTTTGCTCATCTAAATCAAGCCATTGCTCTTACGCTGTAAGTTTTGAAAACCTCAACTGAATTTGTCACAGTTAGAGAATATGATTTGTATTGTCTTTGATGTTAATTCAGAACTATCACCACAGCCATAAAATTAGAGCTGTTGAGTTTAAAAATTTGTTGAAATTTATGCAAGGAAAACCACTTAATTATTCTGAATCTGAAACTTTAAACCCTTTTTCCCTACTGAAATGATTACAACAAGTTTTTTTAAGCAGACAGCTAATTCATTATAGCAAAAGACTATATACCTAATTCATAGGATTGTTGCAAGAATTCTGAGTTCAGATAGGTTAAGTGATGAACACATTGTAAATTGGCAGTCAAATTATCCGTGTGATTGAATTGATTCTGAATGTTTGGCACTATTCATCAAGCTCGGCTTGTTTGGACCAATTGGGAACTAGGTCAGTTATTCTTTCCTAGGGCATCCTTTTAAAAATTCTTGCTTCTTCCTAGTTCCTTTTGAGAAAAATATTTTCAATCTCCAGGAAATAGGACTTTCCTGGAGCTTTTAAAGTATCCCTTGTTTTGATTCCACTAATGAACAATTTCCATCCCTGGGAGTATAAGTAGCCAGAAGAGGAAAGAAAGACCTTTTAAAGGAGAATAATATCATCTCCTAAAACTGGAATTTGGGTGCAGCTTTTTTCCTAAAGGTAGTTTCTGATGTCCTGGTCTTTTGGGTGTGTCAAATAGTACAGGTCAGTGGCCATGCTTCTCATAATAGCATTAGTGACACAGGAAAGGGTATATGCTACCAGCAAATCAAATGCATTTAGATCTCAGTGCATCCTCTGACTTGGGGTCGAGCAAATCAACAGACAGCAGCTGCTGCAGAGATTCTCACTGCATCAGACCCTGGTGAGAGAAAGACTGCCCTGGCCCAACTCCGACACTCACATTGATGTGACAAAATGCTTCACTTTTCAACCTCAGTCTCCCTATCTATAAAATAAAGTTGTTTGTGATCCTTTTAACATTCCAGGGCTTTTAAATAGAGTGTCTCTACCTCAACTGAATTAAATTAGTAACTTGAGATGTTTCTGTTTCTTTCTTTTCTTTTTTTTTTTTTTTTTTTTTGAGAAAGAGTATCCCCCTATCCCCTGGCTGGAGTGCCATGGTGTCATCATTGTTCACTACAACCTCAAACTCCTGGGCTCAGGTGATCCTCCTGCCTCATCCTCCCGAGTAACTGGGACTATAGGCCTGCACCACCCACACCCTGGCTAATTTTTTCTATTTTAGTAGAAATTTTTTCTATTTTTAGTAGAGACGGGGGTCTTGCTCTTGCTCAGGCTGGCCTCGAACTCCTGACCTCAAGCGATCCTCCCTCCTCGGCCTCCCAGAGTGCTGGGATTACAGGTGTGAGCCACCACGCCCAACCCTAGTTTGTATTTTGAATAGCAATTTAAAACTCCATTTCTTGTCTAAAAATGGAGACTGTGAAAAAAGTTGGCCTCTATGATCTGAGGTCTCTGGTAGCTCCATCCTTTTCTTCTAGCATGCATTTTAGCAAATTCATTTTCGTGAGTCATATTTATGCTTGCACTGTCAACGGTGTCGATGGCGGCCATTTGGTACGAGCCCAGGTGCTCCTTCAGAGACATGGTAGCCACGAGGGAACGCACCACCAAACCCTCCAGGTGACTGTGAATTCTGAGGTTGCTGTTTCTTACGAACTGTTCTTACTGCTCACCAGAACTTGTTCTCATCTGGGCAATTGTGAAGGCCTGGAGATCACTACTCTTGAGCCTAATCCTAACAAATGAACTTGTAGGTTGGTCTTTAGTCCCAGACAGGCTGGATTTGTCTAAGTGGGGAGGAGTGTCTGTGATAGTATATTCCCCAGAGAAGGATCGATGCCAAAACCTTTGTTCTCTTCTGATCCGCTTTGTTCTCTGAAACAATACTGTTTTGATTTCTCCCATGGGAGCTGGTGCTCTAATTTCCTTAACCGGAGAGAAGTGGAGACTTCATTTCCTGCCTTAGCCCACTGCGGGTTGTCCTGGCCTGCACGTGCCTTATCCAGAAGTCACTAAACGCAGACACGCTCCTCACTTATCTCACCTCCTGCTGCTTCCAGCTTGGAGTGGCAGCTAAAGCAATGGATCAAGGAGGCGGGAGAAGGGATCACCACCATATTCCTTGACCACAAGCAATTATGTGAGGGACAAATTCTAGGGGTGGTTTAATGGATGTTAAAGCCTTGCTTCTGCAGCCTCAACGCTCTTATCTGTTCTAGTCTGAACTCTCGGGCATTGAAACCATACACATCCTTCTTTTTCATGGTTCACAGAAATTGCAGAACTCATGTTTCTATACTTTTGATCCTCTAAGAAGACTCAGGGACCTTCTGTAACCTCACATTGCAAACAGCTGATCATGTTCATAGCCCCTCTTCAAGGCAGCTGTCACATGAGCTGGCAGTGTTCTCCCGTGACAGCTGTGCTCTGGCCAGTGGGCCCTCGTTCCCTGGGGCGGGGATGACAAATGTCCTGTAGATATCTGGTGTTAGGGACCTGGGTCAGAACATGAGGAGAGGATTTGGCGTTTGGAAAGAGCTGGGTCCCTTCGCTCACGTCAAAGGAAGTCATATGTTAGTGCGATTATTGGCAAGTCAGTAGTTTGCATGGTAGGAGCGTGTAGGGTTTAGGATTGCATCTCGGTGAAGGAGGAGCTGAGGCCCAGGGTTGCTGCGGCTGGGAAGACAGCACAATCCTTGGTGGGCTTGAGCAAGGGGCCTGGGTTGATTAGGCTGGATATCAGGGTCATCAAGTTTTAAGGGCTAATGAATGACTTAGGGATTCTGACCCCATGGGTCTGGAGTGAGACCAGACATTCCACGTTTCTAACAAGCCTCCAAGTGAGATGAGTCCAAAGACTACACTTTGAGTAGCAAAGTTATAGAACATTACGAATGTGCCCTTGCTGGGGCAACACCCACAGTTTTTTTTCCCTGGGGCTTAAAGGCCTGATGAGGCGATTTCATCAGCTAGGGGTGCGGTGTGGAGAGACAGGGGCATCTCCAGGGAAGGGGAGGGAGGAGTCAGAGGCTTAGGGAGAGAGGAAAAGGTGTGAAAGTTATTTTGGAGAGTAGAGAAGTGAGCACAGCTGGCGGCAGTAAAGTCTGATGGCTCAAGCTTCAAAGCACCTGGGCCTTTGGAAGAAAGGAGAAGTGGTAAGAAGGCGCTAGCGGGGACAGCAGAGGGGACAGTGGCCCCACCAAGGCCATTCACCATGAGGGGGAGACAGAAGGGGACGTGACGACATCAGGGGACAGCCAGGCCCCCTTTAGAGTAAGGACAGCAGGAATGTTCAGAGAAGAGACTGAGGATGTGGAGAGTTTGCTGGTGATAGACTGTGGGCCCAGAGGGTGTGGAGGAAGGTTTGGGGGGACAAGGGGTGGGGGAATTGGGACAGGTTAGCAGATGTATGAAGAAGTTTGGTGTGAGGGTCCAGGTGGATGACCGGGGGCCCTTGGGCTTCTGGTGGGCTGAGGCGGGAGTGAGGCCTGCTGGGAAAACGGGTGACGAGTTCCGGCTGCAGAGTGGGGCCGTCGGGGATGCTGTCTCCTGCAGCCCCGGTGATGAGCGCTCCTTTTCCTGGAGGCATGAGGTAGGGGCGTAAGAACTTCAGCAGAGACGCCACCCCTGGGACAGGAGGCTGGGGGTGCCCCTCTCCAGAGCCCTGGCACGTCGGCACTGGGGCAGGAGGCATGCGCACGTGACCTTGCCTCTCCATGGCACGTTGTTAGGGATGTCGCCGCTTTAAAGCAAAGTGGTTAGACAACGCAGTGCCCGAGTTACACTGGTGACTTGGTAGTTGTGGCTCAGCAGGTCCAAAGACAAAGCAATAGTTGTGTTTTGAGCCCCAAATACCGTATATGGCTGAGTATAAGGTGTCTTGAATATAACGTGACCCCAAGCACACCGCATAGGTTCTCTCTCTGGCCGAAAATTTTCTCATTAACTTAAATTTATAAACTTTGGGGATGTAGGTGAAGTAGTGTGATGTCTACTAACAATATTTAATTTATTAATTTAATTAAAAACATTTAAAATCACATGTTACATAAAATATTGAGAACTTTTGAGTGCTTTTCTCCGCATTTCATAAAATAATTTTATTCAAATTCATCACAAAATCTTAGGCCAGCGTCTTGCTCTCAAGTCACTTTCCGAATCGTCTAACAGGGTTTTCAAGAGAAGGCCCCTTCCCGCCCATCGTGGTGCCGAGATCCCGGCCTTGAGCATCCGAGTCTCTGCTGCCGCTGGAAGTGCTGTCCCGAGGCTGCCAGCACTCGTCTGTGTCACATCGGGACAGCTGGCTTTTCCATTCGTCACAGAGGTGGGTATTTTCCATCTCCATTTAATGTACTGCTTTTTAAAGCAATCCTTAAAATGCTGGTTTACAACTTTTGCCAGCTCTTGAGATAGTACTATCATGTCCCCAGGAATAACGATTAAATCTGTGTTCAGTTTCTTTGACACCAAGCCCATCGAGGGTCTCCACGAACATTGAAAACTAGCTTTGGTTGGGGTCAGGTTAATGCGTCATCCTCAAACTGTGTATCATTGTTCAAAAAAAAAGTAATTGAGAGGAACTCTTCAAATTGGAAAGAAATTATTATGCAATTATTATGTTTCAATTAAAAATAATAGCCGGTGGCCGGGCGTGGTGGCTCACGCCTGTAATCCTACCACTCTGGGAGGCCGAGGTGGGCAGATTGTTTGAGCTCAGGAGTTCGAAACCAGCCTGAGCAAGAGCGAGACCCCGTCTCTACTAAAAATAGAAGGAAATTAATCAGACAACTAAAAATATATAGAAAAAATTAGCCGGGCATGGTGGCGCATGCCTGTAGTCCCAGCTACTCGG
>CAUYRB010062692.1:0-48983 GCA_963574695.1 Propithecus perrieri | reverse complement strand
GAGGCCGAGGCGGGCGGATTGTTTGAGCTCAGGAGTTCGAAACCAGCCTGAGCAAGAGCGAGACCCCGTCTCTACTAAAATTAGAAAGAAATTAATCGGACAACTAAAAATATATAGAAAAAATTAGCCGGGCATGGTGGCGCAAGCCTGTACTCCCAGCTACTCGGGAGGCTGAGGCAGGAGGATCGCTTGAGCCCAGGAGTTTGAGGTTGCTGTGAGCTAGGATGACGCCACGGCACTCTAGCCCGGGCAACAGAGTGAGACTCTGTCTCAAAAAAAAAAAAAAAAACAAAGGCAGGCCGGGCGCAGTGGCTCACACCTGTAATCCTAGCACTCTGGGAGGCTGAGGCAAGAGGATTGCTTGAGCTCAAGAGTTCGAGACCAGCCTGAGCAAGGGCAAGACCCCATCTCTACAATAAATAGAAAGAAATTAGCCAAACAACTAAAAATAGAAAAAATGAGCTGGGTATGGTGGTGCGTGCCTGTAGTCCCAGCTACCCCAGAGGCTGAGGCAGGAGGATCGCTTGAGCCCAGGAGTTCGAGGTTGCTGTGAGCTAGGCTGACACCACCGCACTCTAGCCCGGGCAACAGAGGGAGACTCTGTCTCAAAAATAAATAAATAAATAAATAAATAAATAAATAAATAAATAAAGGCAGACATGTGACTTCTCCTTTTCTTCTTGCTTTTAAAAAATTTGGATTCTTTAGTGCCAGGTTATAAACTTAATTTCCACAGTTTTATCATTTGTTACTGTCTTTTAAAACCTAAAGGGGAAATGTCCATTTTGGACGGAAAAAAATAAGTATACATACAGTTGTAGTCCATAGTCTCTTATGGTGTCATATTTTCAAGGAAGTATGGTTAGCAGAATAAAAATGTTATGAATGTGACTGCCAAGCAGTCAATCACTCATGGTCATGAAAAAGCAACATATTTAAACTACAGGGGGAAAGCAGATCACATATTCAGTCACTTTTATTCAATCAACCTGTTGATTTACTCAAGAACAAAAATAAGAGATCATTCCATGTTATACACACTGATTATGGTCATGCACAAAGTGATGCCTGAGACATTCCTTTGTCAAAACGTGTGCCAACATTTGAACAATCACATCCCCTCTGGGAGGCTCTGTGCCCAAGGACAGTATCCAGTTAGGCACCCGCTAATGGGAATGGGACAGAAGACAGCAAAAACATCTATGGGGTTCTGCAATGTTTTAGTTTTTTCTATAGAAGGATCTAGTAATCATATAACTCACACTTCTCCTAAGCTCAGTCAATAATGGAACTCTATTTAATACCTCCCCAAATGAAGCTAAAATAAGTTTTTTTAAAAATATACTCTACTTTGTCCTCCATTAATTTAAGATAGAGATAAAGTTGAATAAAACAAATATTGGCTGCATACATAGATAGTAGGGACCAAACAATGTGCTGGAGTTTTATGAAAATCTGATACCTACAATAACCTAAACAACTATTGTATAAGAAGAGATGAGTCTTACTCCTCGGTCTACTACCCACTAGCGAGGGGACTCTGACCAAGTCATTTCATCTCAAGAGTTCCCTTTTCTCATATGGTAAAGAGGGATTGTAATCATTCTCGTATGCCTGAGTGATGCTGCCAGAGGCGTTCACTGAAATAAATCGTGAAGAGATATGCAAATTTCAAGTACTGTTTCACTTTGCCAAGAGGACCACTTTTACCCCACAATGTTACTGCCATATATAATAGCTTATACACTTCCTTCTCTGTGGGGTATGCGAGCACCCTAGGATATTTATTCAACTGATAAATTTCAGAATCCACTCTGACAAAGGACCCCTGCATGTCACAATAGCCACACATTGCAATGCAAAGTGAGCGGCTTTCTGAGCAAAAATTTTCCACTGTGGCAGCTTCTCCAAGAGGAACATCCTGCGTTGAATTCTCACAGCCTCCCTTGTCATTTGCATGGGCAATCTCAGTCCTGCTTTCCCCTCACACACTGTTCTGAAAGAGTTGGTGTCCCATCCGTCAGTGTGACAGCCCCACATTATAGATCAACGTAATTTGTTTATTGACTTCTGAATACCAAATTCCTCTGAAGAGAGTCACAGAGCCATGACACGCTGCGAAAATATGGCCGGAAAACATGTAAATACAGACGCACCCTGACAGCTCCTGATGGTTGCCACTCAGAATATCTTCTAGAGGGCACTTTTCCTGCAAGGGCCATTCTACTCTTAGACATGGTACATTTCTACAAAAAAAAAACTAGGTAACAAACAAGAACAACAGATTTAGCACCATATGAGTTTTAAAATTACAAACGTTGTAAAGATGAAACGGTTGCCATCTTAGTGTTCTTCAGGGAAACAAAACCAATAGGATGGAGAGAGAGAAAGATTCATTTTAAGGAAGTGGCTCACACGATTGTGGGAGCCGGCAAGTCCAAAACCTGCAGGCCAGGCCAGCAGGCTAAGACCCAGGCAAGAGTTGGTGCTACAGTCTCAAGTCCAAAGCCAGTCTAGAGGAATTCCTTCCTCTCTGGGAGACCTCAGTCTCTTCTCTTAAGGCCCTCAACGCATTATGGAGAGTAATCTGCTGTATTCAAAGTCTACTGATTGAAATGTTAATCTTACCTTAAAAATATCTTCACAGCAGCATCTAGACTGGTGTTTGACCAAACACTGGGGACCACAACCTAGCCACGCTGACACATTAAATTAAATAACCCAGTTGCCTTTCATAGTTTTCTCACTATGGAGATGGCTACTATGCAGCAGGGTCTGGAGCCCTCTGCTTTGCACTTTCAGAGAAGAGATTTTACCATTAATTGGGAATGTGGATGAGAACCCAGTAAAGTGATTTATTCTAACCAAGCTCGTAAGATTAACTATATATCAGAACCAAGCTCGAGGGCACAGGGTGAGACACATCACTCCAGGGCCCAGAGTGTCATTGACGTGATGATCTCCATAGCTTTGCATCTAGATCACTCTCCCTCCCATCTATTTATGGAAATCTTTTCAGTCCCGTAGGAGTCCCGCCAGATGCCACAATCTCCAAAGCCCTTCACATCTGCACAGTCAAAAGCTGCCCTGCCTCCCTGCCCCGTCCCCCCCTCTCTTCATTCTGCTTTGCTGCCAGTTCATTGGTCTCACACTTCTCGCCCTACCGCAGTGACATGTAGCATCTGGCTCTTTGCAGGCAAAGGCTGCTTCCACATCTCTCTTCTCTGCAGTGGAGAGAGGGAGGCCACTGAAGGGCAAAGTGAACTGTCTACTACAGAAATATTTCCCTCCCAATTTTTTAAAGGTTTAATTCATTACTTCTTATTGATATAAAACTTTAATGGGCTAGAAAAACTGCCTCTCCATGGTGCCTCATTCCTGGAGAGTGAGGGCTTTAGTATCCCCAAGAAACCCAGGTGAAAACTGAAGGTTACTGACAAGCACAGGATTTGGATGACCTTCAGAGATTGAATGAATGGGAAGGAGGACTAATTAATATCTAGGATTCTTTCCCTAAGCTCTAAATTCTAGATACTTCAACCTGACAAACTGCTACTATCTCATCACAGAGCACACTGTTCTTTATAATCTATATTCGGGTTTACCAGATAGAGTCTCCTTGCCCTGGACATCATTAGATAAATACCAATAAATTCTTAATTTCTGAATTTACTTTTTCTACATTCCCATTGGGACTACTTGACTTCTGTTTGCAATTTTTTTTTTTTTTTACCTTTTCTCAATTCAGTAATCTTTCATAACATCGTCATCACAATAACTGCACTTTAAACAAATTCACGTCATTCCTTGCAACCAACACGTAAGATGTCTATATTATTTCCCCATTTTTACAGATGAGAAAATTCAAAGACATTAAATATTCTGCCGAAAATTGTAAAGCCACTTGGCTTTAGGGGCTGTGCGCTCTCTAGTACACAATACTGCATCTTAAGTTAATTCCTTAGAATTCTCAAGTCTGCACAATCATTTTTCATTGACTTCATGTGGGGGTGGCTCCTAACAGTATGAGAAAAGCATTTTAAATCTCTCTCCCTTTTCTTACCTCAAATCACACGTAGAAACTGGTTTGGAGAGTGTTGCTGCTAGGGTGACCAACCATCCTGTCTGGCCCAGGGCCAAGGGGTTTCTTAAGAAGCAGGACTTTCAGTGCTAAAACCGGGACAGTCCCCAGCAAACTGGGATGGTTGGCCACCCTATTTCCAGTCACTGCATGGGTTCCTGTTAGCTTTGGTCACCCGGCATTTCGGCTCCCTAACCTTGATGACATGTTCCTTTGCCTGTTGACTTTGCTCCTAGATTTGGCCTATAACTACTGTGGCGACTGCAGCCAACCATGTATAGATACACCAAGTATCCTTCTTCTTTAGAAGAAATTATATACCCCTAAAACCTAGCCAGGATTTTACAAAGAAGAAGAAAGAGCATAAAGCACCAACCCTGGTGTCTGAAGACAGGAAAGGACCACGTGAACCTCAACCTCAGCCTGACTGCAATGCCTTCGGCCGCTTATGCAAGAAGCCCTTCAGAGCTTCATAGGATTTGTATTCGGAGACCACATTTGTTTTTAAGTATTTAATTTAATTGAAAACCTCATATATCAGATGCCGGCAAAAATGGCACCAACAGGACAGGTGGAAAAGTAACGTTTGGGCTTTTGTCCTTGAGAAGGAAATGTAGAGTGCAATGAGCTGTCGTCCTGCATAAGCAATGGTTCAGAGAATGGGGTGGGGGGGCAGCTGGCCAGGCACAGCTGTCAGTCGGTGGCACTCTGTTAGCCAACACTGGGAAGAGACAGCAAATGAACTCAAAGGCCCACATAAAATGACGACACAGGTCAAGTTTACATTTTGCCAAGAGAACCTAAGCTTTCTACTTCAATTCTCCCAATTTTTCTTCAATAACAATAACACAGCAACAAAGACACCCAGAGGCCAATCCAGCCTTGCTCAGGATCCACAAAGCTTACCCAGTTCCAAGTACATGGAGAAGAGGGCTCACCCCTTCCCTTCACGTGGAAACTCAGTCGCCAACCAATTCTCACCAACTGTCATCTGGATACAGAAGCTCTTTGTACATAGGGCAAAATCCGTAGAGATACCAGACCCAAGATTAAGATCTTGGAAGAGCATGGATTAATCCAGTGAAACCACCAACACTCTGGAAGAACAGTGTCATCCCAGGCCTCAGGATGGAATTATACAGAACGGGTCCTCACCAGTCTGCTGTCTGTGGAAAAGCCATCTGCTTGAGCCCTGTGTGAGCCACAGGTGCTGAAGGCAGAGAGGAAATGCTGGGCCCCCACCCGATCCCACCTGGCCCCCTGATGGCTCCACTAAAGACCTGAGGTAAACATAAAGAATTCACCAACATACAGTTATTAATAGACAGAAGGAATAAGTTTTCATGCTCAACAGCATAGTAGGGTGGTCACTACAACCAACAACAATATATTGCATATTTCAAAATAGCTAGAAAAGAAGATCTGAAATGTTCCCAACACAAAGAAATGATAAATGTTTGAGGTGATGGATAGCCTAAATACCTCGATTTGACAATTACACATTGTAGGTATATAGCAAATTATCACATGTACAACTATCATGTATCAATAAAATAATTAATTAATTAAAAGTTTTTTAATTAAAAAAAAAAGAATTCACTGGCAATGTTCTTCCCACCCAAATATCCTGACCATTTATGCAAGACAAGATTTATAGTTTGGAGATTTTTTGAGGAAAAAAAGAAGGGCGTTAAGAGATTTAAGCTAAACTGACTTCTTGGTTATAATCTCGCTTCCCACCTTCTTTAAATTCAGGGTACCCTCTGAGGTGTTTTCTACACGTCCCTGTACACTTATACACACTCACAAAAGTCCAGAAGGAAACAGGCAGAAATACTATCAATGATCATTTCTGAAGGATGGGAATTTTGGGTAGTTTCTTTCTTTATTCTTTACGTTAAAACATTTCTAATGAGCATTAGTAGTTAAGGAAAAAGATAATAAAGCTGTTTTCATTTTTCAAATATAAAAATAAACTTATCCCTTGGATTCTTTATAAATCCCATCCAATGTTCCCTCATTATAATAATTCCCAAGAAAATATGCGAATCAAACATTTAGCATTTCGTTTTTAAGGGTGTGGCCTAAAACTTGAGCTAAACCAAAATAAAGGGTTGTGTGTGAGCGTGATAAAGTGGGACTTCACAAATGTGCCCCAAACACTCAGAATATCTGGGCAACATGGGCCACAATAGGGGAAAAAATGGAAGTTTTTGCAAAAATATTTTTCTCCAATAAGTCTTTAACTGACTTTTCATAAAATAGTGCTGTGATTAATGAACTAGGAAAAGTACAAAGGTGGTTTGGGATCCATTGACATTTTCTCTTTGCATGTTGTTTTTTGTTTTCTGTCTGTTGTTGTTGTTATCATTACTGTTAACAAGAAAAATAAAAAATGCTCAAATTCAGGCAGATCCAGGCCGGGGGTGTGTTTAATGACTATTTTTCCTGGTCGGTTGTATGGTGTGTAGGTGACTAGCTGTCATTATCCAGAAAATTACAAGTCTACAATTTTCCCCAAGCATTATGTGTTATACTCATCTGTCCTGCTCTGTACCTAAATAGCTGCCTCTCGGTCAGTGGTCAAGGCATTGTTTTTTTCCCTTGGCTTAAGAATAAGCTTTTTCTGTTTTCCTTGACATGTGAGAGATTCAAAGAAGTTTTCTTTAAGTCCTTTTCAATTCATATTTTACATTTAAATTCTCTTGGATACAGATGAAGGGGTAGACCATAGCACAAATGTACTCTTCCAAATTGTTCTAAGAATCTTGAAAAACTATGAAAATACCAGGCTCTGCCTGAGATCCCTATTAATGTCATTCGAATAAATTTTATTTTTATTGAAACTGCAGATTAAAAGAAATGTATGTCTTGGCATTTACGCCAAGGCATATAGTACAATTACAGTCTCCAAAAATGCCCAAATATTTCAATGAAACTTGAGAGTTAATTACCCAGGCACTGCAAGATAAGTGCTATATAAACACAAAGACAGATTTAAATGTCTCAGTGTTACTTTGTAAAACAAAGTTGTTTTTAACAAGTTCTTACTTCGAAGCTGAAAATACTAACTAATGAAGTTCCATTTCTTTTGAGAAGGAGACGAACTACACTGAAGCAGGAAATGTATCCACTTAATTTCAAAATCAACATAGTTCATTATATCTGGGGGAGTCATTGGTACCAGAGAGTTTTTGGAAGCTTCTTCTATTAAAAAGTTTTACACCCATACACCTTCTTAATTTTATCAGAAGCATTGTAACAAGTTATAACCTTGAGCTAAGACTACAAAATTGGAAAAGAGCCTAAGCAAATCTTTTAAAATCTATAATTTCAAGGAAAATATTTACAATTCGGAGTACTGGGAAGAATTTTTTGAGATTTCAAGAGACGCTGTAAAGAAGGCAATATTTAGCTAGCAAAAAATTTTCTAAATCTGTTAATTCATGCACCAGAAAGAAACAGGGCTTGGGAGGTGTGGGTTTGTGCTGTCAATGTTACAGGTCTTTTAACTTTGGTGCGTCAATGCTGTGTTGACACACAAAGGTTAGGGCACAAAAATGATCATGTGACATAAATGAAAACCTGCACTGAACCGTGTCCTGGCTCTACCACCCACTAGCTCTGCCTCTTGGGCATGTTATTTCACCTCTCTTGTGTCTCAGTTTCCTCATCTCTAAAGTGGGGATCAGAGTAGTATGTATCACACAGAGTTCAACTAATATTTGTAAAGTGCTTTGAACGGGTCTGGCACAAAGTAGCAGTCTGTGTTAAATAAACCGCAATTGACACGACTGCTTCTGCTACCCAACTCCATGACGAGTCTGTAGTGCAGAAGGTCCAACCAAATTAGCATCAAGAGTAGCCACCATGCCTATGGGAGATCTGGGGGCTCCAGCGTGAGAACGAAAAGGAATTATCCAGAATGACTCAAAGTAGATGCACCATGGTGAAGCGCACATTAAAATAGGCCAGAGCATCTTGGCTATAGGCTGCCCTGAGGCTACACAGACAAATGCTTTGTTTGTCCTGAGGCTTAGTTGTCTCTGGGTGGTTCATCACAATGCAGACCGATGAACTATGTCCTAAGTCCTGCGTTAACATTAGAGTTGAGTTAATGGGAAGCACTGAGCAGCTAGTATTTACTGAGCTCTGGCACAAGCTAGACACCATGTTAGACATCTGTGCATCATGATGTAGGGATAATTACTTGTTTTTCACAGTAGAGAATATTTTACCATCATGGAGCTACTAAGTTTTGGAAGGTAGGGAGAAGCTGCAGAACTCACACTCAGAGATTCCCTGATTGCAGTTTATGGACTTTCTCCTACACGGTGCTCCCTTTTGTTCATAAAAACTAATACAGAGCACTCCAAAGAAGCTGGGAAAACTTACTCAATTCTTGAATTCAACCAAACATGGGATCAGGCTATCGGTTGTTACCACATTTGTGAAAAGTTCTCTATTTAAAACTGGAAATGCAAAGAGAGATACAGGGTCTGTCCTCCAGGTACATCGGAAGTGGCAGGGAGAGGTTTGGAGCACATACTGTTGGTGGGAGAGTAAGTTGAGTACAACCACTTTGGAAAACAAAATGGCATCACACGTAGAAATGCAGAAAATGCACAGACCCAGGGATTCTGCTCCTGGGGATATCCGCAGAATGGGAGCTCATGCACATTCGTACCTACGCTGCCATATCAAAAAAAAAATTGCATGTATTCTATGCTGGAATACTACACAACATGAAATTAGCAGCAGTGATGTACAGCGACATAAAGCAGTATGGAAGAATCTCAAAAGCATAATACTGAGAGAAAGAAAAGCAAGTTCCAGAATCATCCACATGTAGATTAACTGTAAAAGAAAGCAAGGAAATCAGAAACACAAAATTCAGGATGGCGGTTCTCCCAGGGAGGGAGTGTGGTTAGGCAGGGCCCCAGGCAGTACTCCTTTCTTAAGTTCGATGGCAAGGACAAAGGTGTGAGTTTCATGATTCTTTAAACTGTGCATTTAATTTAAAGCCTTTCGCATGTATTATATATTTTATAAGATATTTTTTAAAACAAGTAGAAAAGATCGAATTTACTCTAGTAAATGCTGAAAACAAAATAGTCATCTACACAAATGGCCATAAAATAAGGCAAAATAAAAAGAGAGATGAGAAGCTGAGATTCCTTGAGTGCCTGTGTGCTAGATCCCATGCTGAGCTTTCACATATAATAATCTCATTTTAAAAAGCACAAAGGTTATACAGGGTTTCAGAGGAAAGGGAGATGACGTCTGATTGGGAGGACAATTTCCTGGAAAATTGACATCCCAGGAAATTGTCATCCTATTTGACATCCGCCATAAGGCTGGGAAATGTGTTTGGGGGAATGGTAACAGGGAGACGGAGCCATCTCAGGTAAAGAAACCAAGACTTTGGAAGAGGGCATCAGCGGACCTTGGGCATGTCGATGAAACATCAAGTAGTCCAATTTGGGGCCTTGAGGGTTGTTTTTTTTGGGGGGGGGAGGTTGGGGTTCTTTTTTGTTTTTTGTGTTTTGAGACAGGGTCTCGCTCTGCTGCCCTGGCTACGGTGCAGTGGTGTCACCATAGCTCACTGCAGCCTCTAACTCCTGGGCTCAAGCGATCCTCCTGCCTCAGCCTCCCGAGTAGCTGGGACTACAGACACGCACCACCACACCCGGCTAACTTTTCTATTTTTTTGTAGAGACAGGGTCTCACTCTTGCTTGGTGGGCAGGATCCTTATCTTAACTCTGTGTCACCAGACATAAAGATTATTACGAACCAGTTTCCCAATCTGAGGTTCTATTTAGAGTCCAAACGATCCCTAATAGCCGATAAAATCCACAAGCCTGAGCTCCCATGTGAGACTCTGTCAGAAATGCCTGAAGTGCTCGTTTACTCATAACACGACATAAAAAGGACGTTTAAAGCTGGACTTGTTTTGCGTCTCTGGATTTCTTCAGTAAATCACATAATCTTGAACATCAGTTTACCCTCCACCGCAGGGGAAAGTTCTAACTTTCCATCTATTTATACTGGAAGATGCTTCGCGTAACTGAACACAGGGCTAACTTCAAGTCATTTTTACAGCCAACTGCAATCAGCTTGGCATGTTTTCTCAGAAACAGAACTAATAACAGCTACCATCAACATGAATAACATTCATCCTGGGGGTTATGGGACCTGGCTACCAGCACCATAGTCCATTAGCTCTTTCTGCGTTGGTCAGGAGCCAGGGTTAGCTCAGACCTGTGAGACACTCCACGCTTTCTGCCTGCAACCGACAGCAGCACGTTCTCCCTGACCCGGCAGGACACAGATACCATCCGTTCTTGCCCTTTTTGGACTTTCAGAAGGTGCTTTAAGTGAAGCTTGGCATTAAACTGCTCTATTGAAGTTTCACTGCAAGTATGAAAGTAAGCAAACCAAAAAAAAAAAAAAAAGTTCAAACACACACAAAACGGTTTCAAGCACTTATAAGGCTTTAAAATAGGGGGAAAGAGGAGGAAAAAGGGAATAAAAAATTCATATTTGGAAAACAACAAGCCCAAAACTTCTCCTTTTGACACGATGACAGCCTGGGTAAAGTTTTATAGAGCATTTTTAAATAACAACTTCTAAAAGAGCCAGGATTATTTTATGGCATGCTTATCAAATGCCACATTAAACACAAAATTGTCTCAGGCATCAACCTCAAGCTAAACTTTGTTAAAACTTCCCGAAGCTATTATATCAGAGTTGTGCCTAAATGTTAACAATTTCAAGGAAATTTAAAAGCAGTTCAAACATCCTTTAAGTGATTGCCAAACTGTAAATTGTTCTAGTACATGATGGGGTTCATTTCCGTAACTCTGGGTGCAAAACATTTGGACCACGATTCTGATGTCCCGAGTATTAGGCTTGGCTCCTATGGGCAGGTCAAAGATTCTAAACCTTGATTTTCTCTTCTGATCTGCCTATATACTGGGTGTTGTCTATGAGCATAAAATAGATGAATATAAAAGTTACTAAATATGAAAATGTGAAACAGCATAATACAAGTTATTATAAAGTATTTAAAAGGTCATATAGTAGAAAAACTCCACTATAGCTTCTTCCCGTTTACCAAGCTTGCTACTGACCACCACCCCCCAGCAGTCGGGGTAAAGCCGTCCTCACCTGGGCAACCAGAGCACCCCGTGTCTGCATCTGTCACTGCGCTTATTATACTGTATGTCGTACAGATGTCATTTGCGGGGTGCCCATCCCACCAGCGCACACGCTTATCATACATTTGCACCACCTGTGCCGGGCACAGAGAGACACCCCATCTGTGGGATGCTGAGTGAATGTTCCAGGGTGAAAATGTTAACAATATGACATGAGCAGAAGCAGAATTAACAAAATCCTGGAGTACTGCAGGGCAAGTCTCACTCTAAATTTACTCAGACATGTTCAGAGAAACTAGGGAAATAACTTTCTAGTATGTCTTCTAGAATGTCTTCTTGATAATGTAAATCTCAGAGAGTGTGGATATATAAACTTAATAATCTCATGCTTTCTACCAAATAATACGCAATCAGTAATCTCAAATTAATTTTAACAGCTAGAAAAGCATCATGCTCTTTCCTAGCCAAACATTCGTTCACACCACATTATTTTACTAAAACTCAAGTCAGTTACTGCTTTGATTAAAACTTTTTCCAAAAAAAAAAAAAACTTTTTCCATTTTCTCAACTTCTTCCAGTCCTCTAACATTAGGAAAATTAGAGTCAACTTTAATAGACTGGAGAAAGAAAGTATGATCATTCCATTGTTAACTGTGTATTTTAGAATAAAAGGAGGTCAAAAGAGTAATCACATTAAGGTGACAATACCAACCTATAGCTACTATATATAATGAACAAAATAAAATCATACAATGGCCAGACAATCCAAACTGGGAATTCTTCCTTGGGAAGATTTCAATGGAAATACTAGATAATATTTTAAGGAAACTTGATATACGAAAGTCTGACATAATAGCATTTGGGTATTGGGACATTAAGTTGTTATACAGCACTTGAGTTCTGCCAAATACAAATATTCCATGTCCCCATGACACCCTCTTCACTCTGCTGGGGTCTGATGCAGGGTCATCTAAAAATAGCGGCTGGAGATGCAGCCAGATCTCCCAGGCAGTGCTGAAGAGGAGCTTCTAAATGGCAGAAATTGTAGTTTAAAGAGACAGTACAGTTGATTAAGCCTCTCAAAGTAAAGCATAAATATCGAGCTACTGTTCCCTACAATGCATCTCCCTGTAATACCTGCGGTCACATTCCATCTCAACTCATTCTTTATACACATTAGGCAATAATCATCATTCGAAACAAAATGGGGGGGTTCATTTTCAGCTAATGGGGTAAAAGACATCACAAGACACAGAATTTTAGAGTGTCCTCGAGATTATCTGGAACAGCAATTGTCAAACTTAAGCGTGCATCAGAATCTCCAGGAGGGCTTGTTAAACCAGCCACCTCTGCGTGGCTATAGATCGTGCATCCTCTTGCCTACTCAAAGACATCACTCTAGAAATTGTCCCTTTTTTTTCTGTAATATTTCCCCCCTCTACTGCTTCATATACAAACATGCTTTTATTTCTCCCATTGTTTTGAAAATCATTCTTTCATCTCTGCTTTCTCCTCTGCTACCACCCATTTTTCTGTTGCCCTATTACAAAACTGCTCAAAAAACTGCCTTCACTTGCTTTCTCTAACCCCCCTCCACTTCCATTCTCTCTTGAATTTCGATCTAATTTTCATCCTCACCACTTAGCAGAAACCACTCATCGCGAGGGTGACAAAGATCTTCACGATGCTCAATCTAACTATCAATTTTCAGTCGTCATCCTCTTGGCTCAGCCAGTAGCATCTGACTCAGTTTCTCCATCTTTTCTGCCTAAAGTACCTCCTTCACTCGGCTTCTAGAGCACCATGCTCTACTGGTTCTCCTACTCCCAGCCTTGCTGGCTGTTATGGGTTGAATTGTGTCTCCAAAAAAGATACGTTGAAGTCTTAACCCCCAGTGCCTGAGAATGTGACTTTATTTGGAATCAGAGTCTTTGCAGATTTAAACAAGTTAAGAAGAGGCCGTTAGGGTGGGCCTTCATCCCATATGACTGGTGTTCTTAGAGAAAGGAGAAGTTTGGTCACAGGCATGCGCAGAAGGAAGACAAGGTAAGACACATAGGCAGAAGATGGCCATGTGACTAGCATAAAGCATTTTCAAGCTGCGAAATGCCAAAGGCTGCCCACAAACACCAGAAGCTGGAAGTGGTAAGGAAGGGTTCTCCCCTAGAGCCATCAAAGAGCGTGGCCCTGCCGACACCTTGAATCCAGACTTGCAGTCTCCAGCACTACGAGATAATAAACTTCTGTTGTTTTAAGCCACCCAGTTTGGGTGCCATGTTACAGCAGCCCCAGGAAATGAACCCACAGCCCAATCCTCCTTAGCATCTATGGGTGGTTTCTCATTTCCCCGACCTTGGGATGGCTTGGGGCTCAGTCACTGTACCTCTTTACTTTCTTATATTACACCCATACCTAGTTCATCTCAACCACTCTAAGGCTTAAAATACTTTTCTTTGCTCAAGACTCTGGCCTAGACTTCTCCCCAAGTCCCCAGACTCATGTACCCACCTGCCTTCGTGACATCTCTTCCTCCATTTCTTTTTTTTTTTTTTTTTGAGACAGAGTCTCACTGTGTTGCCCAGGCTAGAGTGCCATGGCGTCATCCTCGCTCACAGCAACCTCAAACTCCTCGGCTCAAGCGATCCTCCTGCCTCAGCCTCCCGAGTAGCTGGGACTATCAGCATGCACCACCACGCCTGGCTAATTTTTTCTATATATTTTTAGTTGTCCAGCTAATTTCTTTCTATTTTTTTTTTAATAGAGACGGGGTTTTGCTCTTGCTCAGGCTGGTCTCGAACTCCTGAGCTCAAACAATCCGCCCGCCTCGGCCTCCCAGGAGGCCAGCTAGGATTACAGGCGTGAACCACCACGCCCGGCCTCTTCTTCCATTTCTAAGCAACATCTCAAATCTAAGTCCCAAACCAAAATTCTGATTCTCCCCCAGAAAACTTGTGTCTCCTCCAGTCTCTCCCATTTTAGTGAATTACCACTCACTGACCAACCGTTCAGACAAAAAAAAAAAAAAAAAAAAAACCGGAGGGATAACACGTGACTCGTTTCATTTTCTGTACCCAACATTCCAAAGGCAAATCCTGGTGGCTCCACACCCAAGATATACTCAGAACATGACCTCTTCCAATCACCGCACTATTACCACCAAGGAGCAAAGCCCATCATCGCTGACTGGATGATCACAACAGACCCTTGTATAAACGAATAGCCCCCCTCAACCTGGCATTCTCTTACCCTGCCTTACTGTTTCCATAGCACCCATCACCATGTGGCTATTTACCTTTTTTTTTTTTTTGGACCTGTCTCCCTCCACTAGAGTAAGTTCCATGAGAACAGGGAGCTGCTATATCCTATATTCTCAGCTCTTAAACTGTGCCCTACACTTTGAAGGCTCCTGATACACAGTTTTTGAATGAACAAATAAGTTAACAAACAGGTAGAAATTCCTAAAATGGAGTGAAATTTGATTTTTTTATATGAACAGCACTGTCGCAAGTTCTCCTATCTAAACTTCTCCAAGATTGGGAAAAGCACAGCTCTATCTCAGCATTGTAAATATTGTAGCCATAAAAGAAAAGTCAGAGATTTTTGGACGCATTAAAAAGGAAAAAAAAAAAAAAAAGCATGCTAATAAGTTCTTCCTTTAAATGATATTTATGCCCCTAAAGATAGCCGGGCCCCGCTCAGCCTCACAGAGTCGATAAGGGCTGAGCCACTTCAATAATGGGACGATTTGGCGTGAGTTTCTCCCCTGCAGTGGTTGTACGTGGGTCAGCTCTGTACTTTCAGCTGCAACACCGCCCCAGAGACAATAATCTGTACGTTGCTGTACTGTATGTTAACATAAGCTATAGATGCAAGCACACAGCTATACAATTCACGTGTCTGCTTCTGCAGGATGAAGTGATCATCATGAAATTTATTTTCCTACTGCCCAACATGCAAAATGCAAGCCCAGTGAAAAGAGCAAAGATGTAAAACTGGAATGTCTAAGCAGTAGGCGATGAAGATTCTAGTCGTGTTCTATGTGTATGCAGCAGCTGCGGAGCTTGTGAAGTTTAATTTTATCACACTGACTTAAATTTTATGTGCCAAGTTTTCCCCTTTAGCATTTCAGCAAGTGCAGTGGGACAAATCAATACAGCTAAATTCTTAGCCACTGAGCTAAGAAAATTCCCTTTTACAACTCGTCAGGGTGAGAACCACAGAAGTGGGGAGGACGGAAAAGAAGGAAAAGGCAATAAGATAGAAAGAGGAGAGATTTTAAAAGTTACCTGTTATGTCTGCCTGGGGTGCTGTTAGAAACTGCCTTCATTTTGTTTCCTTATCTGAAGGATTTAGGATGGGGTCAACTGTCTGGGTTCCGCACTAGTCTATTGCTACTACAACGCAACAGCCCCGGGGCTTGAAACGGGGTCTCTAGGGGGTAACAGTGTCGTGACATCAATTTTTTAAAAACTGTTTTAAGCATTTTTGTGTTGAGAAGAGTGTACTCATAAAGAGAACAGAGAGGAAAAGGGTGGCCAAACTGTGGGCCACAGATGAATCTAGCACAGTGGTTTTGCTGCAAAGGAGACCCGGAGGCAGAAGCTGACTATGCAAAAGATGAAACTATAGAAATAAAGGTTGCAAAAGGGGCCGCAGATATATGAGGACCAGAGTGATGTCAGCCTGGGGACACCTGTGACATAATTGTGTGTACTCTGTTGCTCTGAGCACTGGAAAACGACACAGCAAGACTCCCGGCATTTAAATGGGACACACAACCACACACACACACACACGCCCCATTCCAATCTTGCTCCGCCATATCTGCCCGCCTTCCTTCTGACCTCCGCAGATGCCCACGTGCTCCTGTCACTCACGTGTCACATTCATGGCAGTGCTCAGACATCATTCCATATGCACCTTCAAGGACACAGGCTGTCCTGGGTGGTACCTAATGCTCTAAGTTCACAATTAATATTAAATCACCGGTAGTTATTAGATACCTAATATTTTAGAATAACATTAGAATAACATATTTAATCAAGTTTAATAAGTAAGTAATAATGAGTAACATGGAACTGAAATGCCTCTTTAATGAAATCCACAGAAGCATGGCTGAGATCACCAAAGTTTTCTATTCGAACCTAGCAAATCAGTGTTGGTTACAGTTTCCTTCTGAGTCTCACAGCAGAACAGAAATGCTTTTAAACATCTCTGGAGTTAAAACTTCTATTCACTTGGGGTTTTTGTTTTATTTCGTTTTGCTGTGTTTCTTGTTTAAAAACCACAGCAATGAAGGAGGCTTTAAATAGAAAACCAGCACATACTTAAATATAGAGGAGAAGTCAAAAAACAATTTGAAGTCAAATCAATTTTCTTAAAATACATTTATGTTTCCTTTTTGATTTCTACACATTTGTTCACTCCTTTGAAGCTTTTATACTATTTTAGGATTTTACGGCAAAGCCAAGATAAGCGCTGATTTTTATCTGGCAAGGGTATTTCCTTCTCAGAAAAATAGTCCCCGTCAACAAGCACAACAGTAATAAACACAATAGCCAAGGATATAAAAAAAGAAAATTCATGATGTCACATTCAATAGGTAGGGCTCTAACCCAATCTTAAGAAAAAATTAACAATACACACAATTCCCTTTCTAAGTCTAGTTTTATTAACCATTTAGAGGCAACTGAAAGTTCCTATTAACTTTTTCTAATTAAATGTATTTCTGCATCTTGATTATGCATTGTTGTTTTTGTTTTTTGTTTTTTTTAATTCAGGGATATTCTTTGTTTAGGAGAAGTAAACTCATTGTTAAGATGACAGTTCTTTCTAACTCGATTTATAGATTCAGTGGAATCACTGTTGATGTTTTAAACAAAATGATTTTAGGAGATACATTTCTATTAATAATTACTACTTTGAAAAAACTGCACGACAGGTTTTTACCGTATCAAAATTAGGCAATTACCTGTAAATGCCCATAATTGGAAGTGCAATGTAAATTCTGTTCTAACAAACCAATCTGTTGTGTTTTAAAGATAGGATAATTAGCACAGTTACTATTAAACTGGGGGCCATGGGGAAAGGTGCCATAGAGACTTTAAGACAGATCATAAAAAGCAGTATAAAAAAGGAAATTAAGTGGTTTGTGCAAGCAGAAAAAAAAAATTATATCTCTGAGAATGAGACAGGCAAAAGGAAGGAAGAAATAAGGAAAGAAATGGCTTTTGTAACCGGTATCAGAGAATGTGTGTTGGAATAAATACTTAGTATAAGTAGTTCTCCGTACATACCTAATCTGCCCAATAATGAAGCATGGTGACTTTTTACTATTGTGAAAGGTTTTCCTCTTGGCAGCACTGGGAAAAGATCCTTCATAAACAAGGAAGTGGGTGTAAGAAGAAAATCCTCTTCCAGTGAAGAGAAAAATTCAACCCACAGTGTATGCGTTAGTTGCTAGGAACACAGAACTCTTTCAGGTTTGTTTTGTATTGAAATCACGAACTTGCTCACAATTTTCTGATTAACACATTCTGTTTCACCCACAAATGAATAAAGGCGTTGTTTTGTTTTCTTCAAACTTTGCAATACTTTGGGAGGATTTGAGATAATAAAAAAGAAAGCAAGGGTAAGGGAGCAAAAAATTAGGTATACGTTTTCGACTTCATTTAAAAAAAAAAAAAAACAGGGAAAATATGATTGTTATTACACCCACAGTGCCTGAAATGAATTAAGCATTTAGCAGGTGCTCAGAAAGTATTTGTTTCAGAAGAAAGAAAGGTGTGAAGGAAGGAAGGTGTTTACTTCTGAAATGTGGGTAGAAACTGTTCTAAGACACATTTATGTCTTAACCCATGATTCTTCATGCAAAACCTGTCCCATCTGCCACTGCTGTCTTCATGCAAATCCAGTGGCATTTATTGAGCACCTACTATGTATGAGGATTGCCCCTTTGGTGTCTGTCACTCTGTATTAGTCTTTAATCCTGCAGCTGAAAAGCCCCAGAGGCTGTGAGCAGATGGGTCTAGTAACAGCGCATAACTCCACCCACTAACACTATCGCTCCATCTGGCCCATTACTCCTAGAACAGTCCCTGCAAGAGAAATCGCACTAGGTAAGAACATTAGCAAAGGCAGGGTGATGGGTTTCAACAGAAATTGCACGTGACAAGCAGCCCTTCTAGGCTTACCTCCAGCAGCTGCACACCTCTGTTCTACCTGGTTAAGTGTTAGCTCGCCTCTCTCTAACCTTCCACCCCTTCACTCTGAACTCGCCCTGCTCTTAGGCTAATAGTTCTGCCAACACAGGCGCCATCAGTCTTTCCACATTAGCCTTAAGCTGCGTGGAAAATGGAAGAGAGAGTGAAGCACACTCCCTCTATAACTTGGGCCACCTCCCTCCCTTCCCAGGGGCTTAGAGAACTCATAAAAGTCATTACGGTCCCCTGCTTCTCCTTCCTGTGTTGTCAGAAGTGTACACTTCTTAAAGATGTCAAATTTCCTTTTCCGCATACTTTTATAGACCGGGCATAGGATACGAATGCTGGAGTTGTTAAAAAAAAAAAAAAAATGTTTATTACTGGTGAACTTTTCATGAATACAGTAATAACCATCTAAAGAAATGAACTCCCTATTTCTTCTAAAAATGATAACAATTCATTGTTGATAAAACTGTATTATTCACACTCATGATTAGAAACTAGCATAAAAGTTAAGAAGTACAACAAAATGTGGTGACTACATGAGATCTGATTTAAAATGGAAAAACCAGGAAATGGAATGATGTATACCTTCTCTAGGACAAGTATGTCTAAGATATTTAAAGAAAAAGAAGACGGATCCAGAAATGTAAATGGCCGAAGCAAACAAAGAATCACTAATAAAGGAGTTTTATTTTAAGCCTCTGAATTTCCTTTAAAAAGTTAAGGTTTTAATATTCCTTGCTTAGACCCACCATAGCTAAAAACACAGCAACATGAGAGAGAACAATGAGACATCCCTTCTTAAAAGTTCGTTTACTAGATCAAGTGCATATTATAATAGAATCTTCATTCTGTTCTACAAAATCATTGTTCTCTCACATTGACTTTCATACACTGTTCTCTTAATAGTTCTCTATTTAACTGAATATTTATATTCACAGACTATTTAAGGACACTTCAGAACTATTATCATCACGCCCCATTTGCTCCAGCCTATAAAATACTAAGAACACACCAAAAAAATGTTGAAAGGCCTCTGTTTCCTGAAATAATTTGACTTAGCTTTTAAAAGGGAATACATAAATGTTCGAGAGTGCTATTTAAAAAATACCATTTTGTGCTAAACTCTTTATGTTCAGCCTTCAAACTGTAATTCATAAGAAACATGAGAAACTTTTAAAAACGAGTATGTCCAACAACTGGCATGAAATTGGGGAGGCAGAGTCCCCTCCTCTGAGAATGAGCACGTGTAAGCTTTCTTTATATCATCAAAAAGAAAGAGGAGGAGGAGAGAGGAGGGCGAGGAGAAAGCAACTAAGAGAAGTAGGTGTATGTAGCCAAGAGACAAACTAGACTTTGAAGGAGCTGAGGAAATCTTGGAAAGATTAAATCTGCTCCATTTATCTCCGAAGGCCAGGAGAGTGACCATTAGAACAAAATCAGTGGAGGAGGGGGAGACTTTCAGCTTAATATGAGAAAGAAGAACTTCCTATTAAAATGGAATACACTGCCTTTGCCTTATGAAGTAATAAACACAACGTCCCCAGAGGAACTCAACTGGAAGCTGAGATATTCCTTCGCAGGAATGTCGAAATTGTGAATTTCTCTGCTACGTGGGAAACAGAACTAAGAGGCCAACTCTGTGATGCTACATTTTACATGGTTTTAGTGAAACGTGCTGAATGCTTTTACAAAGTTGAAAAAAAAAAAAGTGTAGATCGGCACCCGTCAGTCAGTATGTTCTAATTTATACGTCAGTGATGGATGTCCGTATTTTAGGGCCAGCATGAATAGCCCTCCTCCTGGTAGCATTAGCTTGGTTTCCCCTTTGAAATGCATGTGGCTTCCCCAGCCCTCTACCCTGGGCCAGAGAGAGGGGCATCTGATCAAAATTGGGCCCAGCCAAATAATCCCAGAGCTTTCATTCAAACTATTGGGGAGGGAACATTTTTTCTGCTGAGATGGCTGAAGTGTGAGCCTTAAGCTGCAAAATGCCACCTTGTCACCACGAGGAAAGAGAGGAGAGAGGGAGAGGAGTTGAAACCTGACCACAGCCCCCGGACCCATCGACACCTGCTTTTTTCAGCTGCATAAGCCAGAGCATCCTCTTCTCTGCTTTAGCTAGTTTACGTGGAGCTTCTGTCACTTGCCAGCCAAAAGTGCTGACTAATGTCCAAGGAGGAAACAATGATAAGGGAAGCTCTAATATCTAAATAGGTTAATCATCTAGTTCGTTGTAAGTTTCAATCTTTAAAACTTGAAATGTTTAGAGTATCCCCCCAGTACCCTTCCAATTTCCTCATCCTCTTCATCATGACTATTGACCAGTTTTGCATGGAACCCACGTTGCTCCAGGTTTCTGCCTTGGTTCTCCTTAAGTCCTCAGGAAGTTCTCCCTTGGTTTATTTTAATCCCCCAAGAAAGAAATGAAATGGGGCACTTCCTAGAGTTGGCAACAGTCCCGTTCACGAACAGCAGATAGTCCTTGCTTGTGGCATTGTCCTCATGGGCACCTCGTCACATAAACCACAGCCAGTTAGGGGTTAGATCAACTCTTTGGATCTTATCTGGTTAGATCAACTGGAAATTTCCCCTCTTAGTGGAACAGACTGTTTCAGAAACCAGGATTCCAGAAATAGTTTGTCAAGCTGTCCACACTGGCTGTGTTGAAGCCAACGCCCAAGGCCAAAGCATCACTCTCTCGCTCCCTGAATCACAGTTTTTCCAACGAGCCTCAGGCCCGTTCACTGGGGTGGCCCTGAATCTCCATCCCACACTCCAGTGTTCCGCATTTTTGAGCCTTTTTAAATCTTTCTTTTGATTTTCCTTACAAACTAAAAAGTGGTTCATTTTACACATTTTAATACAACCTGCCCTGGACCATGGTGAAGACAGAGATTTCATTGGTAAGGATAATTGTTTCTGACCTTCTCTAGAATCAAATAAGGTACAAAGAGATAAATATGTACATTCGTATATTCCCATCTGATCATTATCTAATTGTATCTCATTACATTATTAATCACAACATCATCTTTTATAAAAGATTAAAACAAGTTTCTCAAAAGAATAAATCTTCTGCAGTTTCCCCCGATAGTGAGAGTCATGTAAATATCCCCGTCGTGTACTTACGGCAGCTTAGGGACGGCGCCCCTGGAGCCCAAATGCAGCCACTCATAATAGCAATGAAGCATCTGATTTGTGGCACACAGAGCCACCTCCACACAAAGCCGCACACTTTGGGACAGGAAGGGGAGAATAATGCCGTATCCGCTGGTAGCTGCAGGGGGACTTTTCGGAAGGCAAAATGGCATTACTGGAGTTGGAATTTGGCCAGGACACTGGGGCTAAATACCCCGACTCTTATGGAAAGGGCCCTGGGATTGTTAATGCCCTTGAGTCGTCAGGACCTCAGTTTTGTGTCTTCTATGAAAAGAAAAGCTGATTAGATCATTTAAGTAAATCTCTCAGTGGGCTTCTTTAGCTTCTGATTATCTAGATATGCTCTAATCGCTGTCAGATTGCCCTGGTTAAAATTAATGACAGATTAATGTAAGACTCTCCAAGATATCAAAGCACCAAAATATATACTACCTCAATAATATATCACATATATATATTTTTCATTTGTTCCCCAGGGGATTAATTTAGAGCCCCGGCAATTCCTACTTGGACTAAATCATGCTGTTTTAAAGAGTACATAATATCCCAATTATCCTGTTGCCCTTATCTTTATGAGCCTCCAAAGGACAGATAACCTAAGTGGGCGATTAGATTTAATACCACGTCCCTGAAATCAAGGTCCTGTTTCAACAGACACACTTTAAAATAAAAATAAAAAATGTTTAAGTACTCTGAACATAAAATCTGTGTTAATTTACTAAAATGCTCGCCCCTAACAAGACTTCAAACACAATTATTCATCTCCTTTGCTGTGCAGAAACCTAGACCCTATTCAGATTTCTTAAGGGAATAGGAAACTGAGAATCTTCATTTAGGTGGTAATAGAAAATCATAAATATTTTAAACTGGCATGCATGTCCAAGATGGAAAACATTTCTTCTATCGTACACACGAACACTCTTTTAAAAATGGGTTTGGAGGAATGTCCCTGAAAAATATTATCAGCTGAGTTCTTCCTCTCTTAATCACTCCCACCTACAAAACCCCAAACAAGAAATGAATAAATGAAATTTTCTCTTTTTTCCCCTAAAATTTTAATTTACAAATACATTCTGTTGTCCTCCTTGAGTGAGTCATATTTCCCCTTTCCAAAAAGACTTTTGCAAATTTTCTTTGGACCACAAGGCAACTTTGCTGAGTCTTGGGTTTTTTCATCCACAAAATGGGACATCTGGCAGAGATCTGCGATTCTACACCCAGGCTGCACATTAAAATCACCCAGGACACTTTTACAGATATTAATCCCTTGACCCAGCCCTGAGATTCTGATTCAGTTACTGGCCTTTTTAAAAGTTCTAATGATTGAAAGTGACTGAACTGGGTACACCTCCAGGACTCTCCCAGTATGGTTTGCTAGGGCTGCCTAACAAATCACTATAAGCTCAGTGGCTTGAAACAGCAGCAATTCATTCTCTCACAGTTCTGGAGGTCAGAGGTCTAAATTCAAGGCTCTGATTAGGTGAGTTTTTTCAGGAGGTTCTGAAGGAGAATTAGGTCCATGTCCCTCTCCCAGCTTCCAGGGGCTGCAGCCCTTGGCCTTCCTTGGCTTACAGATGCTTCACTCCAATCTCTGCCTCCATCTCCATGTGGCCTTCCCTCTGTGTCTGCGTGTGGCTTTTCCTGCTCTGTCTCTAGTAGGGGCACTTGTCTTTGGATTGAGGGGCCACCCTAAGCCAGGATGTGCTCATCTCAAGATTCTTACTGTATACACATCTGCAAAGACTCTCACTGCAGAGAGGGTGACACTCTGAGGTTGCGGGTGGACATGTCTTTTGGGGACCACTATTCAACCCACAACACGGGAGGTGACGCTTTTATCAGAAGCCACTAACAAAATCCTCTGGAACAGGGGATGGGACAAGAAGGAAGACAAGAAGAGGGAAGCGCAGGAAGAGTGTGCCCAGGTGGCTCCAGGCCACCTCCCACAGGCGGCTCAGGGCTCAGCTGTCAGGCCATCTCTCCTTAAGTGACAGATTAACTGAGTCAAGGGAGAAGCAGCCACTGCAGAGCACAGCTCCTCCAGTGCCTACGCTGTGCTGGGACAGAGGCTGGGCCATACTGCGTGTCCTCCATGAAGAGGGACCACAGAGTTTGAAAAGGCTCACAGGGACCTCTCAGGAAGTCACGCAGTCCCCAACCCTAGAAAAAGGTCTTCGTTCATCATATTCAATCATCGCACTGCTTCCTGTTCCCTGCTGCCTTCCGCCCCATAAAAAACCCAAATCCTCCATCTAATGGATTTCTAGGCAACCTGTTAACATACGTAGCAAAAAGGAAAAGGGATGATAATGCTATCAAATGCCTACCACAGCTACAATTTTGTTTTTATGCCTATCCACATCACTCCCTTCTTTCGAAATCCAGTTCAGAATCCTCACCATTTCAGGATCCCTGCCCACCCCTAGGCCTAAAGACGGCCCAGGTCCGTATCTCACAGCATAAATGTTTATCATTTTAACTGTGTCTGCTTGTGCTTATAGGTTTACCCCACACATCCCGAAGTCCTTTCCGATCTGGGCACAGTGAGGCTCAAAGCTCAACACAGGCACAAATCCTGCCATTTGCTTCCGTGGCTTCCTGGGAGCTAATATTGTCCTCTGAGAGATGATTAGATTGTACATCTCTGCCAAAGTGCCGCTTCTCATTTACTCATTGAACTTCTTTCAGATTAATTTTTTTAAAAGAACAAGAAAGAAGAAAGTAGGATGAGAGAAATGTTTCTCTTCTGAAATCGGAATGGCACACCCATCGTGGAAACACAAGGAGGACACCATGTATGACAAATCCAGGAAAGAGTTTAGCAACAAATACTTATATAAATGAGAAAGGCAAAAATCCTCTTAAACACCCGCTTTAATTTCCTTAAATGGTCGGGGACTGACTGGGATGTGTCACTTGCTGACACTGAGAGAAGCTGTATAGAAATGGAAGGCTTGTGTTTCGCCACCTTTATGTGATTACTTGGTCTCGGGTGGTGACACTCACGATCTGTGATGTTACACCTACCAGCAATGCTTACACCTAACCAACCTGCCACAGTGAGATGGCAGGGATTGTTTTAGCCTTGCTGACCCAATCCTTCCAGAAACAAGATGTAGTTGCCCAAAAGTGAAAGATTCTGCCCCCGGTCTGCAGTGTGGACAGTCTGCCCAGAGGGATCCCCTCAACTTCCCCAAGCCTCAGTCAATCACAGGCTGATAGATTTTCTCAACCCAGAGCATCATTGACTTAAATGGTCAATCCACTTAAATTTAGCTACCCTCAGAAAATATTCATAAATCACAAACTTAATAAGGGGTTGATATCCAGAATACAAAGAACTCCTACAACTCAGCAATAAAATAACAAACGACCCAATCAAGAAACGGGCAGAGGATTTGAATAGACATTTCTCCAAAGAGGATACACAAACGGCCAATAAGGACATGAAAAGATGGTCAACGTAATAATAATCATTAGGGAAATGCAAACCCAAACCACAATGTGATACCACTTCACACCCAGTAGGGTGGGTATGAGTAGAAAAAATAAAGGAAGTAACAACTGTTGGAGAGGATGTGGAGAAATTGGAACTACTGTGCATAATTTGTGGGAATGTAAAATGGAACAGCTGCTGTGGACAATAGTGCAGCGATTCCTCAAAAAATTAAACACAGAAATACCATACAACCTAGCAATTCCACTTCTGGGTATATAACCAAAAAAACCGGAAAGCAGGAACGCAAACAAACATTTATACAGCCATGTTCACAGCAGCATTAACTACAATAGCCAAAAGGTGGAAGCCACCCAAATGTCCATCAATGAATGAATAAAAAAACAGAATGTGATATATGTACACATTGGAATACTATTAAGCCTTTAAAAGGAAAAGAAATTCTGACACATGCTGAAACATGGATGAACCCTGAGATATTAGAAATGAAATAAGCCAGTCACAAAAGAACAAATACTATTATGAATCCACTTATATGAGGTCCCTAGAGTAGTCAAACTCATAGAGACAGAAAGCAGAATGGCGGTTCCCAGAGGCTGAGGGAGGAGGAATAGGGTGTTAGTGTTTAATGGCTACAGAGTTTCAGTTTGGGAAGATCAAAAAGTTATGGAGATGGATGATGATGATGGTTGTACAACAATGTGAATATACATAACGCCACTGAACTGTACACTTAAAATTGTTACAATGGTAACTTTTATGTCACGTATATTTTACCACAATAAAAAGTGATCTATAAAAAAATAGCCACTCAAGTCCAAAAATTATCTACATTACAATATTAAATTCAAAATTAAGGCAAGTTGGTAGGGTCTACCTCGCTAAAAAGGTAGCACCAATCATTCTGAACAGTGCTGAAAAGTCACACTTAATCCACCTCTCTTTAAAAAAATAAAAGGGGGCAATAAAAGCTTTTGCCCTCATTTGTGCCCCTCATGGTAAGATACGTCTTAAATTGCTTTTGATATCTGTCATTTTTATAGTTAGCATTCAGCTGATGTTCTGGGGGTTCCCACTCACCTTTCGTCCTTCCTCTCTCTCTGTGCCTGGCTGCCATTTAATTCATGAATCCTCGAGCACTGGTCCCTCCCACCTACACACCTGGGACGTGAGAGGAAATCTCTCTCCTCTGGGCTTAAGAGCGTTAGGCACAACAGAATTGACTGGCCTTTCACCAGCCCAAGCTATAGGCCCTGCACCACTCGCTCTCAGAAAAGCGATACTCCAAACGCCAAAATATCAACTCGAATGGGTACTGCAGAGTCAGGGTGCTGTGACAGGGTCACTGAGACACGAGCCCTAGAGCATTGGCTCACAACACCCCTACTGTTCCGAAAGCCAGGTTTTGAGGGGAGCAGATAGGGGAGGATATTGGAAGAAGAAGGGAATGTATTCCACGGGAGAGAGAAAACAGAAGTAATGGGAAACACAATGATCAAAGCTGGAAGCTTATCTCAGACTAGACCTAAAAATGAACACCGTAGCAAAAGTACAACATACACCCTTTTCTTAATGACAGAAGGATGGACAAGGACAAAGTAGCTTTAAAATCTTACCATTTTGTGTTATTGACAAAGTGTTTAACAGCATGTAGAATGTCGTTTTTAAAGAAACAAACCTTCCAAATGGCTATAACAACACTTCTATGATCGGAAAAACAAATACTCTAAATAAAAAATGAAAAGATCCCAGACTGTAATGATGTAAGTGGTTTCCTTTCCTAAATAGAATCGTTTGTACTGTCTATTCTGCTTACTACTGTCTATAGTATGCATCATCCTGGAGCTTTACCTTGGTTAACACACCTTGAAACACTTCTCAATCCCCAACACACAGAGCCCCCATCCCTCTGTTTTTCTGAACCACCTGTATGCGCGTATGCAGAGGTACCCACTTCTATGGCACGCTCATTTCGGCACGCTTTCAAAGGTTTTGATTGCTTAATATGTATCATCTATCCAAACTCTGAAACATGCCAGAAGAAGGTTCATTTTCCAGATCATTCTTACTGTATTCATTGAAGGAAAATATACTTGGTCTTATTTTTAGAAGGAGAAAGAGACAGAGACTCCGGGCAAAGCACTAGCAGAGGTTGCACTCCGTGTTTCAACTTGCTTATTAGCCTGCTGCCACTTGGTGGCACTGTTGATTCCAGTTTGCGCCCCGATCCACGGGGTGGGTTTATCAACGGATCCAACCTTAACAAGCACGTGTGGCTCTTGCCCCATGAGGAACTTCATTAAGGCCTGACAGCCTTTATAGAAACATCAGAACATCTATATTTCTACCACCTCCAGACTGAAATGGTAAGTTGTCTTGGAAATGCTCTCCTCTTAGAACTTTCCCTTGCTTTTTCTCCAAATACAGAAACATCCAACCTTTCCTTGCAGGTGTCTGTCTCAGCCTTTCTCTGCGAAACCTTCTCTATGAACTCTAGCCAGAGCCTCCCATGGGGCATGGTAATCTGGGAAAGCATCTTGGGTGCTTCCCTGGTAGGAGGAAAAACTGGACAGAGATTGGGAAGGAAAGTGAGGAGGTGAAAAGGAAATAGTACCACCATCTTGAGATTTTAAAACATGCAACATAAAATGCAGGGTAAACAATTCTTTGGTAGGTTTTTATTTTCGTGATTTATTTGGCAGGTGGTTTCCTCTAAACTTCCCAACATACCTACGTGAGGATTCTAATTTGGAGCTAAGGAAACCAACGCTCACTGGGGCTTAAGTAATTTGCCCAAAGACAGGCACGCAGTGAGAATTTATGGGTCCAGCATTGGAGCCTCATCCTTTTCTAGAAGTGCCAACACCACGCTGCCTTTATGAAAAGGCTCCCCGTGTAAACACATAGGGTGGCCCAACAAACTCTAACCCTAATATAAGGTCTGACGTGGGCAGCCCACCTCTCAACAAGGTCTGTGGCGCCCCCCTTCCCCTACCCACTCCCTATCTGCCCCGTAAACACATAAACACGCATGCTGAGCTGTACATTTCTTCATGTGTTCAACTTTTTTTCCCACTTTTGAGATGGCCAAAGCTGTTCATTTTTAAAAGATTTCAGCTATATAAGCATGTAGAGGAAGCACATACACATGTGATCATTGTTTTGTTCTTTGCATCCCCCCGCCCCAGGGTCTACCTCTGTTCTATATTGATCCCTCCTTTTTTGTAAAATAAGAGGCTATTACGGAAGCCTTACACAATGACCAACAAGAATCCCCAGAAGGAAGCAGAAGGTGGATATTGTCTATCTGTAATTATCCCATTATTGCTTTGAACAACACGTATTCTGATCCTTTAGTTGTGAGAATAGCGTTATATGAGGTCTCGGCTAACTCAGAACATAAATCATCAGCAGTGAAGTATAAAAGATGGGGAGATATTTCTGCTGGCTGCAATCTTATGACAAGCATTTAGTTCATAATGCACATGAAATATGGCTGACTGTAAAGTAACGAGATGGATATTTTAACGAACACAACTCATATATACAACGAAAGAATATCACCACCTTCTAAGTAGACACTTTGGGATATTATATACATATTCTGTGATCTTGAGACTGCTCAAAACTCTGAAAATCCCTCTCTTGATATTGCATCAATGCCTGAGACATATATTTTTGACTCTTCTCAAGTGGTAAATATCCATATAAATATTCATATTTCGAGGGTGAATTTCATTTTGGGGAACAGCTGAGTCATTTGGGACTAAATCTGGAATCTAGGCTGGAGAAAACTGAATCAAGACAAGATCCATTGACTAAATGATTTAACAATTATTGTGTTGGATGCTATAAAACATGAAGTTAGCCTCTGCTCTGAGGGTCTCACAGTCTAGAGGAGAAGAAGGGTGTGTAAATAAATAATCGTAATAAAATAATACAATTTTCCCAATGAGATTTAAGCAGCTCTGGTTGCTTTTAATGAGGATGACAATAGGAGAGGAGCTAGGCTGGGTTTCTGGATTGGCTTGGGAAGTGGTTCTAAAAGCAGGTCCAGACGGAGGTAGTGTCAAAGAGCTACTGCAATGGAGTGAGAATGCAACCTCCCAACAGGGCTGCTCTAGCGAAGGATGCTCATATAGGTATTGACATTCTGGCGTGTGTTACTTTTAAAATTTGACCTAGTATGTCAATATGACTTTATAGTCACATTCCAACCCCAACAAAATTGCAGTCATGGGTTGACAGCAAATGATAGGATATTTTTCCACTGTTTCCTAAGCTGGCTTAAAATCGATGTGGCCACCATTAAAGTAGAGGGGAGCTCCAGTGGCTGGCACAGGGTGACAGAGATTCCCATGAAGGGTGAGGAGAAGGCAGCCAGCACGAGGGGCCTGAGACTTGTTACATACAGGAGGGTTGATGGAGTAAGTAGGTGTACAGAAGAAAACAGGGGCCTAGTATCTCACCATCAGAAGGGAGTTTTAAATATGGAAAGAGGGAACACTGGAACTGGAGATATTAGTGCGAACTCACGTTTTTAATGTATACATAAAGAAATTAATGTTTAACACACACATATAAATGCCTAGCTCTGTTCACTGAGAGGGTCTGGGAGCAATGATACCTCAATAGCAGCAAGTATACCTAATGCCTAATGCTTGATTTCTTTTTTTTTTATTTCAGCATATTATGGGGGTACAAACGTTTAGGTTACATATATTGCCCTTGCCCCTGCCTCCCCCTGTCAGAGCTTCAAGCGTTTCCATCCCCCAGACGGTGAGCACCACACCCATTAGGTGTGACTATACCCATTCTCTCCTCCTCCCTCCCACCTGCCCGACACCTGATGAATATTATCTATTTTAAGTTGATTTTTGTGCATGGTGTAAGATTAGAAGTTCAATTTTATTCTCTTGTGTGTGAAAATCTAGTTTACCCCTCATTATTTATTGAAGAGACTATCCTTTCCCCATTGTATCCTCTTGGTGCCCTTGTCAAAAATTAGTTAACTGTATGTTTGAATTTATTTCTGGACTCTCTATTCTCTTCCACTGGTTTATGAATCTGTTTAATGTCAGAACCATGTTGTTTCAATTACCACAGCTTTGTGATATAATTTTAAATCAGGATGTGTGATGTCTCCAACTTTGTTTTTCATTCTCAGAATTATTTTGTCTATTTGGGGTCTTTTAGGGTTTCTTCTGAATTTTAGGATTTTTTTTCCTATTTTTTGTGAAGAATACCATTGGAATTTTGTTAGAAATTGCATTGCATCTGTATATTGCTTTGGGTAGTATGGGCATTTTAACAATATTAATGCTTCAGATCAATGAGCATGAGATAGCTTTCAAAATTTGTTTGTATCTTTGTTAGTTCAACATCCTTTCTGGACAAAAAGTCTCAATAGTTAAGGCATAGAAAGAAAGTTCCTTGGCATAAGAAAGGCAATTTATTTAAAAAAACACAAAAAAACACGTTAACATAATCAGTGGGGGAAAACTGAAAGTTTTTCCACTTAGATTTGGTACGAGGTCAGAATGCCCACTCTTGCCACTTCTATTCAGCGTAAAACGGGAAATAGTAGCATGATTAATCAGAAAAAAAAAAAAGGCATCCAAATTGGGAAGAAAGAAGTAAAATTGTCATTTGCAGATGACATAATCCTATATGTAAAAAACTCTGAAGATTCTGTAAAAAGCTATTATAATTACTAAATAAATCCAGTAAAGTTGTAGAATACAAAATCAACATTATCAGTAGCATTTTATTCATAAATAACAATCAAACTGAACATGAAATTGAGAAAATAATCTTATTTTTGATAGCATCGAAAAAAACATGTAGGAAAATATGTAACCAAGAAGATAAAATATCCAACACTGAAAACTAAAAAATATTGTATTCTTTCTTTAAGCAGGGACTCTTTTAATTGCTAGGTATAAAATGATGAATACCTTTGATGTGTTTAGAATCTTGTATAATACTTCTGGAAACTTTATATGCATAAGAATCACCTGAAAAGCTTGTTAAAACACAGATTCTCACCCAGAGATTCTAGTTTTTTTAATGTATGGGAATGAGGCCTGAGATTCTATATTTCTAACAGGCAGCCAGAGCTGATGTGATTGGTCTGCAAACCACATTTTTCATTAGAACTGATTAATACTGTGACATAAGCCATTTTCTGTACTAAGTTTATCTTCTGTTTCATTCATTTGTTCTAAGAATATTTCATCATTCTACTCAGATTCTTCATCTACCTCATCATTTCTTCTACTTCCTTCTTCACAATCACCTCTTGGGTGTTTATATTCACACCTTCAAATCCTAGGATGGCTTTGGAAACAACAACAAAAACACACCTGAATCTATTTTTAGTAGAAATTCCCTTTCAGTGATAACTTTTTAAATATTTGTTCTCCCTAGTATGCTTAAAATAAAAAGAGAAAGGCAGTTTGCATATATGAAAATGCGAGCTACATTTATATGAAGAGAAAAATTTAGTCAGAAGAATCCATTATCTACTATATATGTGAATAGCAGCAATATTTTCTAGTGAATACCAAATTTGCTGTTGTAAATAAGCAAAAACTTGCACCCAAAATAATCTGACCTTTTTGTATGCTTATTGATTTCATGTATTATGCTTATGAATGAATACAAAATGGTATATTTGTAATGATAAAGCTAAGCCAGTATTTTTTTCTTCTCTAATCAATGAGATAGTTCCCTACAATCAATAAATAGCATTAGTGCAATAGATTTTCTAATAATATGCACTATTTAATATTCCTCTCTTACTTATACATTAAAGAAACACACATTCTTACATGATATACTCAAGTACCTGGGCTTCCTTCTCCTAGGTCTAGTCTGTGATGGAAAAGTACTATCAGCATTTTTTCAGTACATGTGTTGTATCTGTTTGTGTTTGTACCCAAGAAAGTGGGCATGAGCAATGAAGGAGTGTATTGAGGAGGACGGGAGAAATGGAGGATAACTACAGTGGCTTGATCCCCATCTATTTTGATATAATATGCAGAGGCCAGAGCAGGAAAAAAAAACAAAAAGAGAAGGAAAATGAAAAAAAAATGAAGACATGTTTTTTTTTGTCCATACCAGTAGCCAATTTCCATTCAGTAAACCAGAATTAAATGTATGATTAGTTTACTTCTGTATATACTTTTTAAATGTCTGATGACCCTTGCTTACTGAATATTCCGGATAAATGTACTTTTAAGGATTTAGTGTCATAGTACAGGAAAATTTATTTTTAAAAAGTTATTTTTGTTGATACATAGATTTATGAATCACTCAGAACCTATAGTAAATTGTTGTTAATGAATGAAAAATACAATGCATAATTAATGGGTTTTCATGATAGATGGTAGTGAGTTTACTATCTGTAATGATAATTAATTATACCTCCTGTATTTCTAGTGAACAGATTACATGATGCATTTTAATTACTTTAATGAATAGCTATCAGGTATTTTTTTAACTCAATTTGTACCACAATTTAGATTTAATGAAAGACAAATCTATCATGAATTTAAATTAGCCCTGAACATGTTATTGTACCATTCAAATATTCAAAATATTTGTTTCTCTCTAAAGACACTCACACAAACACACAATATTATCAATGTTTCCTTTTATTTTTCTTTTAGTCTAAAGTCCCTAAGTCTAAAGGAAATTATTGCTATTGCTTCTTATTCATACAGTCTAAGAAGATCAAATGATTTACAAGGTCTTGGACAGTAAGTGACTTCAAACCTTCAAAACCCCAGTATGAATACATTAAGAAATAATAACCCATTGTACAACCCTTCATTACACTTTTATTTTATCTGTCGAAATGGACATCAAAATCGTTCATTCTCTGTACAGATGAAAAAGGAAACTACTAACCCAAGAATGCAGCTTTGAATTTAACCCAAGAATGCAGCAGTGTACAGATGAGTACATTTCTCAACTTGGACTGTAAAGCAAAATGCATCATTTCTTTCTGATATTGAGCCTCTCCCTTATCTCATTTGGTTATGTATGCAAAAACTTAAGGCCAAAAATATCAGTGTTTAGCTTCTGACAGAATTTGTCATATTAAATATGAACTATGAAATACTGAAATACCAACAATAGTAATCCTTTATATTGGGAAAAAAAAAATTAGATGCCCATCCCTTTACAGTTCACTTCTAGGCACCTGGGTGATAAGTTCTCAGAGTTTGCTTCTAAAACTCACTCCTATACAGAACAAAGTCAAGATGCTGCATGCCTTTGATAACAAAAACAGCTCCAAGTCATAGCCTCAATAAATCTAAGCTCCTGAATTATATCCAATAGATTTGACATACTATTTTCACCATCAACTCAGTCCTATATCCCAACTCATAAAAACCAAGAAAAAATATATCTTTTTATTTAGTATCTTAGAGAACTCAGTGTTTGGTTGGAAAAGAATAAACATAAACCCCAGCAACAAATAGCAAAAGATAAGAAAGGAAAGTACACATGAAATTAGTAAGCACAGTACACACTCTCAATTCAATTCATTATATGAAAATAATTGCAGGGATTTTTTGATTTGATACTGTAGTCATATTATTTTGGGTAAACGCTTTTATAATCTGCTGGGTGGTTTGAATAGCCAAGTCAAGAATAATTATATACAAATGAATAAGAGGTCAGCTACAGATAAACTTAGAAAATACAACAAAATCAAACAAATTTGGAAAGTGGGCATGAAACAATACATATAATTTATTTTTAAAGAGTTTTTGGAGTATCAAATTATACATGAAATGAGAAGTCCTCTACATGTTAGTGAAATGAAGAACATCGAAATCTTCCTAAATATGCACAGTGTTATCTGAACGAGAAATGTTGAATCAGTTCTAAAAAGTGATTCATTTTAATACTAATCATAATTTTTAGATATGATTCAAGAAAGTAGCTAAAATTCTGAGTCAGGGTTAGAGTTGCATATAGGGATAAAATAAAAATCAGTCACTGAACAAGTGAAATATATTCAAGTGTTCCCAGGAGGAAAAAAAGTAGCCTCACCTAGGGAGAGGCCTGACTGCTCTAAAGAAATGTTACATAACACAGTATCCACAGAAGAACTAGCATGGATGATTTATGAAGCCTGAGGGAGATAGAAAGTACACTGAAACATAAAGGTATAGGCAGGTGGGAAATAGTCATGAATGTGAAAATAGTTGAGGGTGAATGGGGGAATGCCTTTCATTATGTATCAACAGTTATAAACGGAAATTCAGTGAAAGATAATTTTTATATAGAACAATAGTAATTAAAAACACAAGAAGACATAGAAAATAATCATTTATGTTAGCAGGCGAAGGATTTCCAAGAAATCATTACTAGTACATAAGTTTAGGTTTTATTTTATGATCATTAGTATATAAATATCTGAAATTAGAGGAAAGATATATAAGGCAATAGCAACATGTCATGTTTTCATATTACACAGCCTTACTCTAACTGTAGAATATGCAAGATTTGTCTTCCTGTGCTTGGCTTATTTCACTTAACATGATGCTCTCCAGTAGCATGCCTGGCCTCTACTTGCTAGGTGCCAACAACATCCCTCACCACTGCCAATGGTGAGTATCAAAAACATTTCCAGACATTGCCATGTTCCCCCTCCAGGCAAAATCACCACCATTTGACAACAACCACTATAGAGTGTAACTCCTCAAAAGTGACTAAAATACATATTTATACAGTTTTTGTTTCTGTTTTTGGTTTTGGTGGTGTATGTGTGTAGGGGGATGGTATTTGTTACTAATGGCCTATCTGGGTAATATTATTAGTCTACCCAGGGATGATATGCTAAAGCATTTGGTTTCTTTTCTCTAGAAACACATGCAAGAACTTATTCAAGAATCTGATCTTCATATTACACTTGTAAATGCCTATATGAAGTGATATATCTAGAAAAAAAGCCAATAAAGCATGTTATCCATCATTTCCTCTGCAGATCACTAAATCCATATTGTGATTCATCATGGTAGTAAAACCACCAAAAATCTCCTAAAAGGACCAATATAATTTTTTTCTGACTTATGTAATGACCAACTCTCCCAGACTTCTCAGTGATAACCTCTATAGGATCAGCCAGTCCCATTCTAGTCGGCTATTTAAAAATACACATGAACATACATGCTTAGCTGATTTTCTATGCACCCAAGAGTGAAGGAAACAAAGAGATTGCAAAAGGAAGTACAAAGTACCAAAGCAACTTTTTAGTACTTTTTTAAAAGAACATCATTAGATAGATACTGAGCTAATATTACTGAGCAGGTGGTCACCAGGATAAACATAAACAAGGACACGGATTTTGCTTTAAGTAAGTCTACAGCCAACATACTCTGCCTCCAGATGTTATGCATGGTAAAAAACATGATGATTGTGTTTCTGTGGAACTCTTTACTCCAGAAAAAGTAAAAGGAATAATCTGGCTCATTCCTGAGAGGGCATGACATCTAATCCTGGGAAAAGTTAGACCAGGAGGAGGTGGTAAATGGCTCTCTACTTTCCTTATAAATCTGGACAAAAAGCTCCAATGAACTTTCTGTGGTTTTCCCAGGCAGTAGCTCATAAAATTACTTTCTTATAATGCTATGTATGTTACTGCCCATCTGATCCAGATTGATATGATCTTACTGAGTCTCACATCCCTGAAAATGTCTCAAATACCTCTTTGATTTGAAATGAAGCAGAGACAAAGGCAGAAAAATGTCATAGTTTTGCAAGAATTGAGGTCTAGACTAAGGAGAGATGGGTCTGGGTAGTCCTGGAGGCTCACTTACTCTCTTCTTTTGGTAGATTAGTAAAGAGCTGATTCAGCAGGTCAGAGGTGGCCCAGTGGAGGGACAGGCTGATACCATCGCTACTGCTGGAGTGTTCCTCCTATCAGGCCACTTTCTCAGCCAGAGAACTTTTATTTTCACATGTTTGCATAACCATTCCCTATTTGTTGACCCAATATATATGTAAACCGTTACGGAAGTGGGGACTTCTTCACTGAAAATTTGGCCATGGTGGGTACAGCCCATCCATATTAGCCTAAGCTGGGAGTTCAGGGATAACCTTTTGAAACTGTGATGTTTTTCTACTTAAACTTCATGTAAGTTTTTCCCCATCAAAGTTTATTTTAAATCTGCACTATGTGTGACTAGTGCTGTCTATCTGTAACTCCTTCATGTCATAGGTTCATCCTAGAACATCCTGTAATGCTTATAATTCTTATCAAATTATATATTTAAAAAGAAATATTCAATATGCTACCATTATTTTAAATAGTTAATATGTCATAACTCTCTAAAATGTCATTAATGCAATGAATGAAACTTTAAAATTTCTTGTATAAACACATGTATGCCAAAGAAAAATGTATTTCATGACATTTCAGTTAATTCTCAAATTGCCTAGGGACTTTAATATCATTAAAAGCCTTTTGCCTCAGAGAAAAAGTAAGATTGATTTGATAATATAATATTGATAATTAAGATTCTGCACACTAAAAAACTTAGAAAATTAAATATCATCCAATCATGAGTTGAAATGCAAATTCAAATTTTTTATGTAATATTTGTCATTTAAAAAACTTATTGCCCAAATTGTTTGTGCCACTAGTATAATTTTAGCATGTTTTTGTTTTCACACAGTTTTAAAGGATTTTTTTTCTTAGTAAGCAGCATCGGTAGTGGAATGTAATGAGTTTTCATGAAATATCTTTACAAATATTTTCATAGTGAAATTCATACAATACTATTAAAATACAATGAGATATGACATGGGTAAGAAGCCTTACTCAAATGAGTATATATATTGTATAATTCCATTTATATTAAGTTTTAGAATGGACAAACAGAACAGTGTTTGCCACTGTAAGGTTGAAATTGGGATTGATTTGGAAAGAGCATGAATTTTCTTTCTAGGATAAGGGTAATATTATGTCTATACATAGAGGATTTGACTACAGAAGTGAAATCATTTATCAAAATTTAGACAAAGTACACTTAAGATTTATTCATTTCATTTTATCTCAAAAGAAGAAAAAGATATATGGAGTTTTAATTAATGATACAAATGCTGTAGTATTTAGAGGAATACGCTAATGTCTGCAATTTACCTTGAAAAATATCCAAAAATAAGATGACTTAATAGATGGTGGATATATGGTGTTCTCTGCAAAATCTTTTAACTTTACTGTATTTGTTTAAGTTTTTATTATAAAATGTTATGGAATAAGTAAATTTAATATACTTTTATAAGTATAATGAAAATAAAATGAGAAAAATTAATTTAAATATAATAAAAATATAATGAAATATCATAAAGTACAAATTAGAATTGCCAGCTAAATACAAAACTTATTGACAATTAAAATAATACATAACTAACACAAGAAACACTGAAACCACATTACTCAGGAGAATATTGCTAATGCCTTATGAGTAGATAGACTATAATTGTTATATATAATATGAAAATTATAATTATAATGAGAAAAATCTAAAGTGAAAAGACATAAGATTTGTGGACTATATCAATTTTTCCAGTACAAAACTTTCCTCAAAATTAATATATAGGAAAGCAATTATTCAAAGTAATTCACAGAACTCTACTAATGTAAAAAAATGATTTGTGTGAAATTTAAAAGGACACAGCACAAATGTAAACTTAGCTTTCTGAAAATCAGACTTCTCCTTTATCCCATTCTCTTTAGAAGGTCATTGGCTCCTTTTGATGGTATTTAGCAGATCCTTGAAATTTTTCATTAATGTAGTGAAATGGGTATTCCAACACAAAATGTAATGTTGAGCAAGATACACCCTCAAGTTTACAACTCTTAAGATTTCTTATTGTAATTCATGGTCATCCCTTTCTCTGAAATGACTGTCATATTGTTTAGCAGTTACATTTTTCATTTCATAAAATAATTAAAGTATCTTATATAAATATCCTTCTTATAAATCTCTTTATATTTAGCTTTTTTATCCCTTCAATAAATGAAACTTAGGTATAAAAGTGACAAATTTTATGTATTTTATTTCAGTCTGTCTCCAAAATATATATTTGGGTCTGTAAAGTATATCCCAATCCAATTTTTTTAATTGTGACTAAAGCTCTTGATGAATAGTAATCAGATATTACTTGTTAACTATAAAGAATTGATAAATGAGTCTTATTCCTTGAGATTATCTTTTAATAATTTTAGTTTGAAGGACCTAGTATTTATATTTCAATCATACCTTATGGACAATTCTAATAATCATAAAAATTTGGAATAATCATTTTATTTTATTTTTATTTTTTGAGACAGAGTCTTTCTCTGTCGTCAAGGCTGGAATGCAGTCACGTGATTACAGCTTAGTGCAGCCTTGAACTCCTGGACTGAAGGGATCCTTCTTCCTCAGCCTCCCAAGTAGCTAGGACTACAGGTGGGTACCACCATGCCCCGTAAGGAACCATTATTTTAAATAGTGTTCTAAAACAATTTCATCCCATTTTTCTTATCTGATAGTTATCATAAATGCCTGTGGGTATAGCCTCATTGGCTTAAGTAATATATATTTTTTAATGTCTTATTTTAAGAAAGCCTATCAACTAAACAACTTTTATATTATGGTTTAGTCTATTGAAATAAGCAGAAGTGGATCAATTAGAAGTTATTGCCCCAAAATAATTCACAGACTAAAGCCATTAACACCTCACTCTTTCTTAAGTCAAAGTATTTCAAAATTCCTAAATGATATTCTAGTGAAATAGGTATTTGTGCCAGGGTAGGAAAGAGGGTAGAATTTTTTAAGCAGTGATGACAAACTTTGGTGTCACCTTAACTCAGGTAATCACTCCAGACAAAAGATACACATACCAATTATTTCCTGAAATATAAAAAAATTATGATATTGTACCAGTTGGTATGTATTTGATTTAGTATCTTAAGACAACTTTCAAAATATATCAAAATAAGAACTAAAATGTGCCATATGTGGTCATAACCACATAAGATTAGAGGAAGACAACAAGCAGGGGAAGAGGTCATGAAACTCAAGGAGTGGGGCATAATTTTGTAGTTGGAGTAAATACGAAGGATAGAGTTTTACTAGAAGAACATCACAGAAGACAAATCATGCAATTAATTCTATGGACATAATCGAAGAGCCAGAATTAGGAAGGAAATGAAATAGATAACTTGGGAGGTGGGAGAACAAGGAAACAGAAGATCAGGTAAGGTTAATCAGGCCAAGTATCAAGAATTATGGTCAAACAATGGTACATTAAATCGCGGTCAGTTCTAGAGACAATTTGGAAGAAATCAGTTTATGTTAATGTAATGTCTTTTTTTCTTTTTTTTTTTTCCTGAGTCCTTAAAGATTTTTTCCATTGCTATATTTCTCTCTTATAGTATGTTAGTTTTATGTTTCAAGCATTTGCTTCAGATTTCAGGAAAATAATAGTTTTGTTGTGTCTTGAGTTCAATAGGTCCCTGGATACAGTTTCTCATGTTATTCTTATGGGAATGATTGAGTAATAGAATTTTAATAATAAATAGGTGAAATTATAACTAGTTATGTGATTAAATTTTAAAAACTTTTTTATTAAAGTAAGGTCAGGGATCTGTGCTGTTCAACCTATGCTTAACTTAGATGATAACACAGAAAACATGATTAAAATTTGTGGATGAAATTGAGTTGGTGATATTAGCCAATATATTCGTGAATAAATGAAATGAATGAATGAATGAAGGAAGGAAATAATATTAACAATATCTTTATCAGAAAGAAAATGAAAATTGAAATGAGCAATAAAGTTATGCATTTAAACAAGTATAATCCCTTTTATCCAGGATGAAAGAATGAATTGATTTATTTAAAATTCATTAACCAGGTTGGAAAATAGTTCATGTAGAAAAGTTATCTCAGTTATTATCTCATTATAAGACAATTCGATTCACATCACCTCAAAGGAGACAATCTGAATAATTCTCTTTTGCATAAGATTTACCATAATTGTATGTCTGAGTAGCACACATTAATAGGATTGCTAAAATATTATACTAAATACTGGAATAAGAGAGGTGGTACAGAATGGTGGGAAGATTGTGAACTGTGTCATGTAAATAAAGGCTGTTAGGATGTTGGCACTAGAGTTGCTTAGCAAAGAGCAAAGAAGGAAGGCGAGGAAAGGGAATCACCACAATCTTAATATTCTCACACTGCTGAAGTCCATTACTATTCAATGCACCAACAACTATTTCTCTGATTATTTGACAATACATGCAGTCTTTCTGTTCAAGTTGTCTGAGAATCATTGATCCCAACATCAAAGTATAGCTATTTTTGAAGGGCTGTCATGTGAAAGAAGACTTCTCTTTTTATTCCAGAGGGAACAAGTAAAATAAATGATTAGATGAATTAAAGAGATAGATTTTTAACTCTATATATTGAATTAATATCTATTTAGGCCACTATCAGTAGTAATTAAGCAAAGGCTACATACATGACCATTTTCAATCATATGATATAAACTAGATTTTTGCTTCACGTGGTTAGTCTCTCTGGTATCCATTAGTGTCCAACCATTAGTGTCCATTCAAGATTTTAAGGTTCTATTCACAATATTTTAATTTGGTAAGGAGAAACAATTTTCCAAATGTTTTGTCTACCTTACAGTATTTTATTAATCAGATAAACACTCAGATAGGATTTTTGTTAAATCCTAAATCAATTGACTTTAAGTTTCTTTATTTTCTTTTTAATCTGTATCTCATTCAGCAAGCAGCTACTTATTAAAATTGATGTTATTATTCTCTGTATTACCAGTACCTGGTACATAGTATTCACTGGCTCAGAATGCTCTGTTGAATAGAGATGACAAAAAAAAAAAAAAAAATCATACCCTCAAAAGTAATCTACAATCCTGGAATTTTTACCACTAACATCATTTTAAATAAGGTACTTCCCAAACAATAATGACAAAGTGCCTATTTGATCCAGAAAGAAAAGTACATGGACTCACTATTTGTTAGTTAATTCATCATCTAGAAGAAATTCATTATGCAGCAGAAATTAGGGCCTGAAAGAAGATAAATTTGAGTAGCCTAAAGTAGGATACACTACTTCATGGGGCAGGTGCAGGCATTGCAATGACATTGGGGCTTTCAAACTGGCTAGAGCATTGCTAAAGTTACGTACCAAGCAGGAAAAATTATGGCAAGCTTAGATTACTCCATAATTTTACTCCAGGCATGTTTGTAAAAATTAACAAAAAAATAAATTTCAGGTGAACACTATCCCTACTTAGCAAAGGTCATCGATTAGCAGGTTGATATATGTGAATCATTTGAAGACTACGCAGCTATTATAGGCCTATTAATTGGAGAATGCAATGAAATGTTCACTGACTTGGAGAATCATGACAGCACACTCAAATTAGCATTTCTGCCTCACCTGGTTGATATCCCCAAGGCACCTAAAGAACTACAGATGAAATTGATTGAGTTCTAAATAGATGACATTTTAAAGGCATTGTTTGATTCTAAGAAAGACCTAACTAAAATATGGAAAAAGGCAGTAGAATACACATGGCTTCAGCAACATGCCCGAAAAAATGCTTTTTTGCTTTTCAATCACTTATTGCTGCAAATATATGAATACATTCTTCTACCTAACCCAAATCAAGACTCCTTTATGATCACAAATCACTAATACCCATCTACAGTATCAGCTGAAACAGCAGACCTCAATGCTGCAATCCAATATTCAAATACTTTCCAACAAAAAGCAGATACAACAAAGTCATTACAAAAAGATTAGTTAACTTTAAAATTAACAAAAAGTTTTCATTTTTTGAAATTATTACATACATGAGAGTTAGATTTTTACAAAATAATGTACATTTTTAAATATATCTAATTGAGGTTTCTTGAATGAGGCCTTATTTGATTATAGCTAAAGCAACACAACCAGGATCCCACAGCCTGTATATGTGTTCATTGCTCCTATTACTGTAATGGGTGGTATGTCATGTATAGAATTTTTATGCTGCTTCTTTACCTAATAGGAAGAATTTTTTAGCCAAAACTCCTCATCTGTAGAAGTGTTGACATTTTAAAGCTGCTCTAGTTCACTCCCATTGCTGCATTGGTGCCAAATTCTTCAGTTAGTCTGACAACACTTGTAGTCTCAGTAGTCAAGTTGTCTTAGAATCATTGATCCCAAGACCAATGGATAAGTACTGCTCATCTTCAAACCAGTGATCAGAATGGCTTTCTTAATTATTATTGTCCTCTTTCCTTTTTATCTGAATGACACAAACATTCTTAACAGACTTGAGTCATCTGCCTAGAAGCTGTTGTCACTACTCATTAGAATTTCACATCTAAAAGGTCTAAAAAAGTCTTCTGGTTTCCATCTTTAGACTAAAAGCCTTAGGAACAATTTCTTTTTTCACATTGCTAAACTTACTATTGTCTTTGCCATTTTATTTAATAGTTCACAATGTGCTTTTTTTTCAAAGAGAAAATTAAAATTATTTCCTAAAATTTTAATCATTTTCTACAGGTTTACTAAATACATTTTCATTTTTCATCTATATAGCATAACACAATCATTTAGGAATGATGATAACTTGACAGTTAAATTAATCTGTCAACAGGTATATAATACAACTAAGTGCGTTATTGCAATATAATTTTATGTAGTTCTAAGTAATTAAATATTGAATAAATTTGTACTGAAATGGTACAGTTACTTTTGGTTGTTATATACTCAGATTTAGTTATCTAATTGTACCTGATTTTAGACTACTAGGCAGGTTAAAACTCAAACTCTATGAGTACTCTTCTCAAGAATGAAGTGAGTCTATACGCTTCTCAGGTATTCGGAGTTCTCCAGTTCAGTGGATGATCAGTATATTATTATTTCTTTCTCCTACTGACTGACTTTTGGCCCTTTTAACACTTCTTCACACCACTAATAAAATAAACAAAAGAGATATTACTCTTAAATTAATTTACTTGTTAGTTAGTCACTGAGTCAGCAAGGACCTGCTGGGAGTCCATAGCATACAAATTACAGCAATTTTTTTTTTTTTTGGTAGTCTCTTGGTCAGAGAGCTCATTTTTTAAAAACCATACTGCACTCATTATGGTTTTTATAAATACCATGTATGTTTCTTCTATTTCAGGTTGTATTAGTTATTATTAATTTTTATTTGTATGTTAAACTATGTTTAATTTTTCTGCTAGAAAAATGTGGTACTACAGAATTCTAAATACATTAATTTCCATATAAATATTATGTCAGACTAGGAATTTTTTATAATATTGCCACACTATTTTCTGTAAAAATATTGATAAACTTTTTTTTTAAACTTAAAACTTCACTGGAATCTAAAGAATATAGTCAACTATTTGCACAAGTATTGAAGCTCTTTCTGGTAACTATTGCAACCAGAAATACTTTGATCTAAAAGATGTATTTATTGACACAGTCATTCTTAACTTGGGGGCAGAAAGTCTTGAATAGCTGGGAAATATATGGGAAGATATCTTTCCATTGCCTTATGTCCCTCACCCTCCATTCTTGCTCTATCAAAGTCTCTTGAAGCATTGTCTGTAGTCACCAGAAGAATCAACCCCTAATGCCTTATGAGACTTCAGAGCCACATCTTTCTCATTTAGTCAAACATGAAGGACTTTATTATGACATGTATTCAAAGATAACACAATAGGGTTCAATGGAATGGGTAGTTTCTTAATATGAAAGACAAGAAGAGTCCATGGAATAGGTCTTACATTTCTAAGCCATATAATTAAAGAAAACTTTCCACCTGAGTAAGAGCAACTGGGGTAAAAGCTGCCCTTAGTGTAGCCAAATACTAGACATGGGATATAGTTTAAGAAAACCCTATTTCGGTTCACAGAGTCACATTGGTTAACTATATGCCAGACACTGCAAAATGCATAAGGATATCATTTTGTAGCCATGTTTCAATATTTTAAAAAGAAATTCTTCCACCACCCACATAAATAATTAATAAGGGCAAGAAAAAAATTACAAGGTATATTTATTTACAAATGCCAAGTTTGGATGGAATTCACCTTGATGAAACATACTAAGCATATTAAAAACAAACATCACATTAGCGTATGAAGAAAAACTAAAAAATCTCTTTTTCCTATCTCAGAATTTTGTATATCTATGTCTACAAGATCTATATCTACAGAATATAAATCGTGGATCACTGTCCTGAAGATTCAGAGGGAAAAAAATGTAGACTATTAATAATAATAATAATAATGATAATAAAAAAGAAAGTTTAGGAGGTTAGGACAGTGTTTCTACAAGTCAATCAGCAGAAGTCTGATGGCAATGAACGGTACAATCAAGCAGTCTGTAGGTAGATTTTTTTTATTGCTTGTTTTTAAGAGGAAGATGTCATAAAATTATTTTGGACATATAATTTTCAAATATAGATTGCAATGTTTTATTTCTAAAGTTGCATGCTATAAGCATAGTAATATTGGCTAACAGCCACTCGATGGTAAAGTTCATTAAACCAAATGTCACTGCCAGGTGACTTAGAAGAAGATGCATACTGCTGAAGCACATAGTGTTTTTTTTTTTTTTATTCCTTTGTGACAAAAATACAAAAAATAGGCCGGACGCGGTGGCTCACGCCTGTAATCCTAGCACTCTGGGAGGCCGAGGCGGGCGGATTATTTGAGCTCAGGAGTTTGAAACCAGCCTGAGCAAGAGCGAGACCCCGTCTCTACTAAAAACAGAAAGAAATTAATCAGACAACTAAAAATACATAGAAAAAATTAGCCGGGCATGGTGGCGCATGCCTGTAGTCCCAGCTACTTAGGAGGCTGAGGCAGAAGGATGGCTTGAGCCCAGGAGTTTGAGGTTGCTGTGAGCTAGGATGACGCCACGGCACTCTAGTCTGGCCAACACAGTGAGACTCTGTCTCAAAAAAAAAAAAAAATACACAAAATAGGAGATTTTATATAAAGATCTAGAGTTCCATTTTTCTTGGAAAATGAGAGTATCTGGCAATGGCAATACTGGGCTTGCATTGCCACAGGCAGCCATCTGTTGAGGTTGTCTGGTATGTGCCCCTAGGTGAATCACACGCTCTCTCTACCCACAGTCCTTCTTCCCCCAACCCCCATGTCTCTGCACGTTTTGCTCATTACAAGACCCACCTAATCTGAATTTCCAATCTTTACTCTATTTTAGCAGAACATATTTTCATGACAAATAGGTATGCATTATTTAAATCTGCAGTTCTTACTGTTTCTACCATATTGCCATGTATTTCCTATTCATAAAAATGGATTGATAGTTTAAATGGTTTACTGAGGCATAAACTCCTTAAGAATTTTTAAGGCATAAGTTCTGTTAAGTAAAAATTCCTGGGAATTTATTTTTACTTTTTACAAGATTTGGTAAGAATGTGAAGGCAATTAATACTGAAAGGAGTCATATTGCCTCCGACAGATTTCTACAAAAGAGAGTTGGTGAAGTTAACAATAGTTAATAACTGTATGTTGCTTGTCAGCTTGAACATTGATTTGAGAAAACTTGATTTACACTTTAAAAATTAAATATCCTCCAAATTAACTGACTTCATCATACTATTCACCCTGGTAATCTTGTTGTGATAAGTTTTAAGTGATTTTTCTTAATTAGAATTTTCTGTACTTTACAAATTTTTACAAGTACATGCTTATTATGTAATCATATGAAATAAACATTTTAAAATTTTATTACTATATCCCATATGTTGCAAAATTGTTGTATAATAATGTAATCAAATATTATCATCTAACAAGGCAGGGTAGTATTTGCTTCATATTTGATTTTTGAAATTAGATAGCATTAAAGCTAGATAATCCTACTTATTCAAAATAATGCAATTAACCTGACCTCCTCTATGTCTTTTTAATCAATAAAGGTCAATAGCTAAACAGAATATTTTGAAACAAAATACTTCTTTGGTAGCATTATTACATTTATATTACTTTCCAATATTTACACATTAAACAGTTTTGTAACTTATTTTGAGTAACAGTCTCTATAGCTAGTAATATTATGAGTATAGATACTAAATTTTCCAAGTAATATTTATAAGTCTAGATTTGTTTGGCTTCTGATCGTCACCAATATTAAAACAGAAGTGTTTCCATGTCTGCTTTACTATTTCCTCCAAAAAATGTTTTCTAAGAAAAATAGTACAAGTAGTTAAGTTGATGGAATTATCCTATAAGCTATGCAATGTAGAGCTTGTGATTCATCATTCATCTTTGTCTTTGATATTCCCTTTGTTTTGGCATTCAATGTTTACTTGAAAAGAAATAATTACTTATAAAAGATTATATTTTTAAACTGTTCTCATAATTATGGTAGAAAATGTTGAAATATAAACTACTTTATAAATTCAATTTTAGTGTAATGTTTCTTTCTATATTTACTATTAACAACATTTTAACTTTATCAGTCAATACAAACCCTATAACTTAAAAAATGACTATATTTTGAAAAGTAAAAATTTAAGAACAGAGTAATTTAAACTAACATGGAATACAAATGGTATTCTAATAAAAATATTTGTCTGGCCAACTGTTACTTTAATGCCAAATGAAATTAGAAACCATTCTCAGGATTATTGTTGACTAATAAATCATAATTAATATCTTTTGTAATGCAGATTACTGGATAAAGCAAGTAGTCTGCAAATTACCCTTGGAAAAAAGTACAATTTATGCTAAACCCAGCTCTGTGGGGGATGCAAAACAAAGATCACTAGAAGGTGGGCCCTGAAACCTGGAATCAGTTCATACTAAGTCACCCAAGCCTGTATTACCCTTTCTTAACTAGAAAGAGAAATAATTTCTGGAAATTATTATAACTAATTCCATATTAATATTTATCTTGAAATTTGTAAAGAGAGTATGATCAGGAAAATTGAATACATAAAATATTTCTCCAGTGAGTTGATGTTCTAAAACATCAGCAGATATAAGCACACAATATAAAATGTGAATTTTGCTACATGGGGCTTGTAAAACAATAAATTTACTCAATAAAATAAGGATTACAAGAGAAAACACAGTTATCATATATTCACTATCTGAAAGAAAGTTCACGAATCAATACTAATAACAGACAAATTGGACTTCAAAGTAAAAAACAATTATTCAGGATAAATAATTTTATTAACTAATGCCCCCTTACCAGGAAGATCTAAAAATCCTGAGTTGTGTATTGCATGTAACAATATAGTTCCAAATGTATTGGTTACTGCCATATGATAAAGTAAATATAAAAGTATATAAATAATACTACATTTTTATGAATATATATGTATGCCCATATGTATAAACATGCTTAAACATTGACATTTAATGGAGAAAAAAGCAATTGTGAAATGCAGATTTTAGTGAGACATTAAACTTGATCTTCTTGTATTAGTGGTCATAAGATTTGGTTATGATTTTTTTGAAAAGAATAGGAAGGAAACACTTGCTGAATGCCTGAAATGTGCTAGTTAATTTAATCACTCACATTTATTTCATGCAGTCTTATTGACGAAAGTGTGCAAAGTACTCTTTGTAGATGAGCTGTAATCATCCTCAAAACAATTTTCATCATTTTGCTAATGACAAAGCTGAGATTTAGCTAATATAAAATCATACATATTTCACACAGTTGTCACTGAAGATCTTCAGGATAAGTATTGTTAGGAGAGAGATCAAGCAAATTGGTTAAAACACATAGTAGTAGGTAGTGGAGCCAGTATCTCTTTAAGACCTTACTCATTGTATAGTAACATCTTTATGCTGTTTTTATTTGTGCTGCATACATAAGAAATCAAGCACAAGTAAAAATGAGCAGGATAAGTGAAGGGTAGTAGGGAATCATTTGTGTTAAAAAGCCACCATTCCTAGAGGGAGCTTTAAACAACACTATAATTGTGACTAGAAAAGAAAAGGTTTTGAAACTTGCGCTGAGTTTTTTTGAGTGAACTTTTAATTTTATTGTATTAAAAAACTTAACTATTATGTCATAAAGCTCTAAAGTTTCATGTTAAACTTAAAATTGAATCAGAGAGATAAACCAATAATGCTCCATCAAAGATTACAAGTAACTTTTAAATTGTAGTTAATTTATGGGATGACTAGGTTTTTAAACAAATTCCAATGGGCAGAGACTCTTGAATGTTTTAATTTTAGGAGCCCTTTATACTTTTAAAACTTGAGAATCTCAAAGATGTTTTGTCTATATAGGTGTGTGTATGTATATACACACGCACATTCATGTATCTAAATATATAAATCACAATAGACATTTAAAAATAAGAAATTTTAAAAACATTTATTAATAATTATTTAAACTAATACGAATCAATTATAATGTTAATACATTTTTATAATAATAACCTTATTTGCAAAATTTAAAAAAATAGTAATGAGTGTCATTGTGTTATGTTTTTTTTTTTTCTTTTATTTCAACATATTATGGGGGTACAGATGTTTAGGTTACGTATGTTGCCCTTGGTCCCCGCCCCCAAGTCTGAGTTTCAAATATGTCCATCCTTCAGGTGGTGTGCATTGCACTCCTTGTGTATACAAATACCGGTCCCCTCCTCCCTCCTTTTCCCTCCCCCCTCCCCCCTGCCCCCTACCCAACATCCAATAAATGTTATTCTTATATGTACATTTAAGTGTTGATTAGTTAATACCAATTTGATGGTGAGTACAAATGGATCCCGTTCTTCTGCTCTTGTGGTGCCCCACTTTGGATAATGGGCTTAAGTTTAATCCAGGAAAGTATAAGAGGTGCTAAATCACTGTCATTTCTTATGATTGAGT